>JAXCHB010000442.1:0-25156 GCA_036926305.1 Uropetala carovei
AATTTTTTTTTCAAAATTTTTTTTCAAACTTTTTTTTCAAAATTTTTTTTCAAAATTTTTTTTCAAAATTTTTTTTTCAAAATTTTTTTTCAAAATTTTTTTTTAAAATTTTTTTTTTAAATTTTGTTCAAAATTTTTTTTCAAAATTTTTTTTTAAAATTTTTTTTCAAAATTTTTTTTCAAAATTTTTTTCAAAATTTTTTTTCAAAATTTTTTTTCAAATTTTTTTTCAAAATTTTTTTTCAAAATTTTTTTTCAAAATTTTTTTTCAAAATTTTTTTTCAAAATTTTTTTTCAAAATTTTTTTTCAAAATTTTTTTTCAAAATTTTTTTTCAAAATTTTTTTCAAATTTTTTTTCTTAATTTTTTTTCAAAATTTTTTTTCAAATTTTTTTTCAAAATTTTTTTTCAAAATTTTTTTTCAAAATTTTTTTTCAAAATTTTTTTTCAAAATTTTCTTTTCAAAATTTTTTTTGAAAATTTTTTTTGAAAATTTTTTTTCAAAATTTTTTTTCAAACTTTTTTTTCGAAATTTTTTTTTCGAAATTTTTTTTCGAAATTTTTTTTCGAATTTTTTTTTCGAAATTTTTTTTCGAAATTTTTTTTCGAAATTTTTTTTCAAAATTTTTTTTTCAAAATTTTTTTTCAAAATTTTTTTTCAAATTTTTTTTTCAAAATTTTTTTTCAAAATTTTTTTTCAAAATTTTTTTTCAAAATTTTTTTTCAAAATTTTTTTTCAAAATTTTTTTTCAAAATTTTTTTTCAAAATTTTTTTCTAAAATTTTTTTTCAAAATTTTTTTCAAAATTTTTTTCAAATTTTTTTTTTCAAAATTTTTTTTCAAAATTTTTTTTCAAAATTTTTTTTCAGAATTTTTTTCAAATTTTTTTTTCAAAATTTTTTTTCAAAATTTTTTTCAAACTTTTTTTTCAAAATTTTTTTCAAAATTTTTTTTCAAAATTTTTTTTTCAAAATTTTTTTTCAAAATTTTTTTTTAAAATTTTTTTTTTAAATTTTTTCAAAATTTTTTTTTCAAAATTTTTTTTCAAAATTTTTTTTCAAAATTTTTTTTTCAAAATTTTTTTTCAAAATTTTTTTTCAAAATTTTTTTTCAAATTTTTTTTCAAAATTTTTTTTCAAAATTTTTTTCAAAATTTTTTTTCAAAATTTTTTTTCGAACTTTTTTTTCGAACTTTTTTTTCGAAATTTTTTTTCGAACTTTTTTTACGAATTTTTTTTCGAACTTTTTTTTCGAACTTTTTTTTCGAACTTTTTTTTCAAAATTTTTTTTCAAAATTTTTTTTCAAATTTTTTTTCAAAATTTTTTTTTTAAATTTTTTTTCAAATTTTTTTTTTCAAAATTTTTTTTCAAAATTTTTTTTCAAATTTTTTTTTCAAATTTTGTTTTCAAAATTTTTTTTCAAATTTTTTTTTCAAAATTTTTTTTCAAATTTTTTTTCAAAATTTTTTTCAAAATTTTTTTCAAATTTTTTTTCAAATTTTTTTTTCAAATTTTTTTTTCAAATTTTTTTTCAAAATTTTTTTTCAAAATTTTTTTTCAAAATTTTTTTTCAAAATTTTTTTCAAAATTTTTTTTCAAAATTTTTTTTCAAAATTTTTTTTCAAAATTTTTTTCAAAATTTTTTTTCAAAATTTTTTTTCAAATTTTTTTTCAAAACTTTTTTTCAAATATTTTTTCAAAATTTTTTTTCAAAATTTTTTTTCAAAATTTTTTTTCAAAATTTTTTTTCAAATTTTTTTTTCAAAATTTTTTTTCAAAATTTTTTTTTCAAAATTTTTTTTCAAAATTTTTTTTCAAAATTTTTTTTCAAAATTTTTTTTCAAAATTTTTTTTCAAATTTTTTTTCAAAACTTTTTTTCAAAATATTTTTTCAAAATTTTTTTTCAAAATTTTTTTTCAAAATTTTTTTTCAAAATTTTTTTTCGAACTTTTTTTCGAACTTTTTTTTCGAAATTTTTTTTCGAACTTTTTTTTCGAATTTTTTTTCGAACTTTTTTTCGAACTTTTTTTTCGAACTTTTTTTCAAAATTTTTTTTCAAAATTTTTTTTCAAAATTTTTTTCAAAATTTTTTTCAAAATTTTTTTTCAAAATTTTTTTTCAAATTTTTTTTCAAAATTTTTTTTTCAAAATTTTTTTTCAAAATTTTTTTTCAAAATTTTTTTTCAAAATTTTTTTTCAAAATTTTTTTTCAAATTTTTTTCAAAACTTTTTTTCAAAATATTTTTTCAAAATTTTTTTTCAAAATTTTTTTTCAAAATTTTTTTTCAAAATTTTTTTTCAAATTTTTTTTTCAAAATTTTTTTCAAAATTTTTTTTTCAAAATTTTTTTTCAAAATTTTTTTTCAAAATTTTTTTTCAAAATTTTTTTTCAAATTTTTTTTCAAATTTTTTTTCAAAACTTTTTTTCAAAATATTTTTTCAAAATTTTTTTTCAAAATTTTTTTTCAAAATTTTTTTTCAAAATTTTTTTTCGAACTTTTTTTTCGAACTTTTTTTTCGAAATTTTTTTTCGAACTTTTTTTTCGAATTTTTTTTTCGAACTTTTTTTTCGAACTTTTTTTTCGAACTTTTTTTTCAAAATTTTTTTTCAAAATTTTTTTTCAAAATTTTTTTTCAAAATTTTTTTTCAAAATTTTTTTTCAAAATTTTTTTCAAATTTTTTTTTCAAATTTTTTTTCGAAATTTTTTTTCGAAATTTGTTTTCGAATTTTTTTTTCAAAATTTTTTTTCGAAATTTTTTTTCGAAATTTTTTTTCAAAATTTTTTTTCAAATTTTTTTTTCAAAACTTTTTTTCAAAATTTTTTTCAAAATTTTTTTTCAAAATTTTTTTTCAAAATTTTTTTTCAAAATTATTTTTCAAAATTTTTTTTCAAATTTTTTTTCAAAATTTTTTTTCAAAATTTTTTTTCAAAATTTTTTTTCAAAATTTTTTTTCAAAATTTTTTTTCAAAATTTTTTTTCAAAATTTTTTTTCAAAATTTTTTTTCAAAATTTTTTTCAAAATTTTTTTTTAAATTTTTTTCAAAATTTTTTTTCAAAATTTTTTTTCAAAATTTTTTTTCAAAATTTTTTTTCAAAATTTTTTTTCAAAATTTTTTTTCGAAATTTTTTTTCAAAATTTTTTTTCAAAATTTTTTTTCAAAATTTTTTTTCAAAATTTTTTTTGAAAATTTTTTTTGAAAATTTTTTTTCAAAATTTTTTTTCAAAATTTTTTTTCGAAATTTTTTTTTCGAAATTTTTTTTCGAAATTTTTTTTTCGAATTTTTTTTTCAAAATTTTTTTTCAAAATTTTTTTTCAAAATTTTTTTTCAAAATTTTTTTTTTAAATTTTTTTATTTTTTTCAAAATTTTTTTTTTAAATTTTTTTTCAAAATTTTTTTTCAAATTTTTTTTTCAAAATTTTTTTTCAAAATTTTTTTTCGAAATTTTTTTTCAAAATTTTTTTTCAAAATTTTTTTTCAAATTTTTTTTCAAAATTTTTTTTCAAAATTTTTTTTCGAACTTTTTTTTCGAACTTTTTTTTCGAAATTTTTTTTCGAACTTTTTTTACGAATTTTTTTTTCGAACTTTTTTTTCGAACTTTTTTTTCGAACTTTTTTTTCAAATTTTTTTTCAAAATTTTTTTCAAATTTTTTTTCAAATTTTTTTTCAAATTTTTTTTCAAATTTTTTTTTCAAAATTTTTTTTCAAATTTTTTTTCAAATTTTTTTTCGAAATTTTTTTTCGAAATTTTTTTTCGAAATGTTTTTTCGAAATTTTTTTTCAAAATTTTTTTTCAAAATTTTTTTCAAAATTTTTTTCAAAATTTTTTTTCAAATTTTTTTTTCAAAATTTTTTTTCAAAATTTTTTTTCAAATTTTTTTCAAAATTTTTTTCAAAATTTTTTTTCAAAATTTTTTTTCAAATTTTTTTCAAATTTTTTTCAAAATTTTTTTCAAAATTTTTTTCAAAATTTTTTTTCAAAATTTTTTTTCAAAATTTTTTTTCAAAATTTTTTTTCAAATTTTTTTCAAATTTTTTCAAAATTTTTTTTTCAAATTTTTTTTTTAAATTTTTTTTTTCCAATTTTTTTTTCAAATTTTTTTTTCAAAATTTTTTTTCAAAATTTTTTTTCAAAATTTTTTTTCAAATTTTTTTTTCAGATTTTTTTTTCAAAATTTTTTTTCAAAATTTTTTTTAAAAATTTTTTTTCAAAATTTTTTTTTTAAATTTTTTTTCAAAATTTTTTTTCAAAATTTTTTTTCAAATTTTTTTTCAAAATTTTTTTTCAAATTTTTTTTCAAATTTTTTTTCAAAATTTTTTTTCAAATTTTTTTTTCAAAATTTTTTTTCAAATTTTTTTTTCAAAATTTTTTTTCAAATTTTTTTTCAAAATTTTTTTTCAAATTTTTTTTCAAAATTTTTTTTCAAAATTTTTTTTCAAATTTTTTTTCAAAATTTTTTTTCAAATTTTTTTTCAAAATTTTTTTTCAAATTTTTTTTTCAAAATTTTTTTTCAAAATTTTTTTTCAAAATTTTTTTTCAAATTTTTTTTTCAAAATTTTTTTCAAAATTTTTTTTCAAAATTTTTTTTCAAAATTTTTTTCAAAATTTATTTTCAAAATTTTTTTTCAAAATTTTTTTTCAAATTTTTTTTTCAAAATTTTTTTTGAAAATTTTTTTTCAAAATTTTTTTTCAAATTTTTTTTCGAAATTTTTTTTCGAAATTTTTTTCGAAATTTTTTTTCAAATTTTTTTTCAAAATTTTTTTTCGAAATTTTTTTTCAAAATTTTTTTTCAAAATTTTTTTTGAAAATTTTTTTTGAAAATTTTTTTTCAAAATTTTTTTTCAAAATTTTTTTTCGAATTTTTTTTTTCGAAATTTTTTTTCAAATTTTTTTTCAAAATTTTTTTTCAAAATTTTTTTTCAAAATTTTTTTTCAAAATTTTTTTTCAAATTTTTTTTTCAAAATTTTTTTCAAAATTTTTTTTCAAAATTTTTTTTCAAATTTTTTTTTCAAATTTTTTTCAAAATTTTTTTTCAAAATTTTTTTCAAAATTTTTTTTCAAAATTTTTTTCAAAATTTTTTTTCAAAATTTTTTCAAATTTTTTTTCACAATTTTTTTTCAAATTTTTTTTCAAATTTTTTTCAAAATTTTTTTTCAAATTTTTTTTCAAATTTATTTTCAAAATTTTTTTTCAAAATTTTTTTTCAAAATTTTTTTTCAAAATTTTTTTTCAAAATTTTTTTCAAAATTTTTTTTCAAAATTTTTTTTCAAAATTTTTTTCAAAATTTTTTTTCAAAATTTTTTTTCAAAATTTTTTTTAAAAATGTTTTTTCAAAATTTTTTTTCGAATTTTTTTTTTCGAAATTTTTTTTCAAAATTTTTTTTCAAAATTTTTTTTCAAAATTTTTTTCAAAATTTTTTTTCAAATTTTTTTTCAAATTTTTTTTCAAAATTTTTTTTCAAAATTTTTTTTCAAAATTTTTTTTCAAATTTTTTTTTCAAAATTTTTTTTCAAAATTTTTTTTCAAAATTTTTTTTCAAAATTTTTTTTCAAAATTTTTTTTCAAAATTTTTTTCAAAATTTTTTTTCACAATTTTTTTCAAATTTTTTTCAAATTTTTTTTCAAAATTTTTTTTCAAAATTTTTTTTCAAATTTATTTTCAAAATTTTTTTCAAAATTTTTTTTCAAATTTTTTTTCAAAATTTTTTTTCAAAATTTTTTTTCAAAATTTTTTTCAAATTTTTTTTCAAAATTTTTTTTCAAAATTTTTTTTCAAATTTTTTTTCAAAATTTTTTTTAAAAATGTTTTTTCAAAATTTTTTTTCAAATTTTTTTTTTCAAATTTTTTTTTTCCAATTTTTTTTCAAATTTTTTTTCAAATTTTTTTCAAAATTTTTTTTCAAAATTTTTTTTCAAATTTTTTTTTCAAATTTTTTTTTTAAAATTTTTTTTCAAAATTTTTTTAAAAATTTTTTTTCAAAAATTTTTTTTAAAATTTTTTTCAAAATTTTTTTTCAAAATTTTTTTTCAAAATTTTTTTTCAAAATTTTTTTTCAAAATTTTTTTTTCAAAATTTTTTTTCAAAATTTTTTTTTAAAATTTTTTTTTTAAATTTTTTTCAAAATTTTTTTTCAAAATTTTTTTTCAAAATTTTTTTTCAAAATTTTTTTTCAAAATTTTTTTTCAAAATTTTTTTTCAAAATTTTTTTTCAAATTTTTTTTCAAAATTTTTTTTCAAAATTTTTTTTCAAAATTTTTTTTCAAAATTTTTTTTCGAACTTTTTTTTCGAACTTTTTTTTCGAAATTTTTTTTCGAACTTTTTTTACGAATTTTTTTTTCGAACTTTTTTTTCGAACTTTTTTTCGAACTTTTTTTTCAAAATTTTTTTTCAAAATTTTTTTTCAAATTTTTTTTCAAAATTTTTTTTTTAAATTTTTTTTCAAATTTTTTTTTCAAAATTTTTTTTCAAAATTTTTTTTCAAATTTTTTTTCAAATTTTGTTTTCAAAATTTTTTTTCAAATTTTTTTTTCAAAATTTTTTTTCAAAATTTTTTTTCAAAATTTTTTTTCAAAATTTTTTTTCAAAATTTTTTTTCAAATTTTTTTTTCAAATTTTTTTTTCAAATTTTTTTTTCAAAATTTTTTTTCAAAATTTTTTTTCAAAATTTTTTTTCAAAATTTTTTTTCAAAATTTTTTTTTCAAAATTTTTTTTCAAAATTTTTTTTCAAAATTTTTTTTCAAAATTTTTTTTCAAAATTTTTTTTCAAATTTTTTTTCAAAACTTTTTTTCAAAATATTTTTTCAAAATTTTTTTTCAAAATTTTTTTTCAAAATTTTTTTTCAAAATTTTTTTTCAAATTTTTTTTTCAAAATTTTTTTTCAAAATTTTTTTTTCAAAATTTTTTTTCAAAATTTTTTTTCAAAATTTTTTTTCAAAATTTTTTTTCAAAATTTTTTTTCAAATTTTTTTTCAAAACTTTTTTTCAAAATATTTTTTCAAAATTTTTTTTCAAAATTTTTTTTCAAAATTTTTTTTCAAAATTTTTTTTCGAACTTTTTTTTCGAACTTTTTTTTCGAAATTTTTTTTCGAACTTTTTTTTCGAATTTTTTTTTCGAACTTTTTTTTCGAACTTTTTTTTCGAACTTTTTTTTCAAAATTTTTTTTCAAAATTTTTTTTCAAAATTTTTTTTCAAAATTTTTTTTCAAAATTTTTTTTCAAAATTTTTTTTCAAATTTTTTTTTCAAAATTTTTTTTCAAAATTTTTTTTCAAAATTTTTTTTCAAAATTTTTTTTCAAAATTTTTTTTCAAAATTTTTTTTCAAATTTTTTTTCAAAACTTTTTTTCAAAATATTTTTTCAAAATTTTTTTTCAAAATTTTTTTTCAAAATTTTTTTTCAAAATTTTTTTTCAAATTTTTTTTTCAAAATTTTTTTTCAAAATTTTTTTTTCAAAATTTTTTTTCAAAATTTTTTTTCAAAATTTTTTTTCAAAATTTTTTTTCAAAATTTTTTTTCAAATTTTTTTTCAAAACTTTTTTTCAAAATATTTTTTCAAAATTTTTTTTCAAAATTTTTTTTCAAAATTTTTTTTCAAAATTTTTTTTCGAACTTTTTTTTCGAACTTTTTTTTCGAAATTTTTTTTCGAACTTTTTTTTCGAATTTTTTTTTCGAACTTTTTTTTCGAACTTTTTTTTCGAACTTTTTTTTCAAAATTTTTTTTCAAAATTTTTTTTCAAAATTTTTTTTCAAAATTTTTTTTCAAAATTTTTTTTCAAAATTTTTTTTCAAATTTTTTTTTCAAATTTTTTTTTCGAAATTTTTTTTCGAAATTTGTTTTCGAATTTTTTTTTCAAAATTTTTTTTCGAAATTTTTTTTCGAAATTTTTTTTCAAAATTTTTTTTCAAATTTTTTTTTCAAAACTTTTTTTCAAAATTTTTTTTCAAAATTTTTTTTCAAAATTTTTTTTCAAAATTTTTTTTCAAAATTATTTTTCAAAATTTTTTTTCAAATTTTTTTTCAAAATTTTTTTTCAAAATTTTTTTTTCAAAATTTTTTTTCAAAATTTTTTTTCAAAATTTTTTTTCAAAATTTTTTTTCAAAATTTTTTTTCAAAATTTTTTTTCAAAATTTTTTTTCAAAATTTTTTTTTAAATTTTTTTTCAAAATTTTTTTTCAAAATTTTTTTTCAAAATTTTTTTTCAAAATTTTTTTTCAAAATTTTTTTTCAAAATTTTTTTTCGAAATTTTTTTTCAAAATTTTTTTTCAAAATTTTTTTTCAAAATTTTTTTTCAAAATTTTTTTTGAAAATTTTTTTTGAAAATTTTTTTTCAAAATTTTTTTTCAAAATTTTTTTTCGAAATTTTTTTTTCGAAATTTTTTTTCGAAATTTTTTTTTCGAATTTTTTTTTCAAAATTTTTTTTCAAAATTTTTTTTCAAAATTTTTTTTCAAAATTTTTTTTTTAAATTTTTTTTCAAAATTTTTTTTCAAATTTTTTTTTCAAAATTTTTTTTCAAAATTTTTTTTCGAAATTTTTTTTCAAAATTTTTTTTCAAAATTTTTTTTCAAAATTTTTTTTCAAAATTTTTTTTCAAAATTTTTTTTCGAACTTTTTTTTCGAACTTTTTTTTCGAAATTTTTTTTCGAACTTTTTTTACGAATTTTTTTTTCGAACTTTTTTTTCGAACTTTTTTTTCGAACTTTTTTTTCAAAATTTTTTTTCAAAATTTTTTTTCAAAATTTTTTTTCAAATTTTTTTTTCAAATTTTTTTTCAAATTTTTTTTTCAAAATTTTTTTTCAAATTTTTTTTCAAATTTTTTTTCGAAATTTTTTTTCGAAATTTTTTTTCGAAATGTTTTTTCGAAATTTTTTTTCAAAATTTTTTTTCAAAATTTTTTTTCAAAATTTTTTTTCAAAATTTTTTTTCAAATTTTTTTTTCAAAATTTTTTTTCAAAATTTTTTTTCAAATTTTTTTTCAAAATTTTTTTTCAAAATTTTTTTTCAAAATTTTTTTTCAAATTTTTTTTCAAAATTTTTTTCAAAATTTTTTTTCAAAATTTTTTTTCAAAATTTTTTTTCAAAATTTTTTTTCAAAATTTTTTTTCAAAATTTTTTTTCAAAATTTTTTTTCAAATTTTTTTTTCAAAATTTTTTTTTCAAATTTTTTTTTTAAATTTTTTTTTTCCAATTTTTTTTTCAAATTTTTTTTTCAAAATTTTTTTTCAAAATTTTTTTTCAAAATTTTTTTTCAAATTTTTTTTTCAGATTTTTTTTTCAAAATTTTTTTTCAAAATTTTTTTTAAAAATTTTTTTTCAAAATTTTTTTTTTAAATTTTTTTTCAAAATTTTTTTTCAAAATTTTTTTTCAAAATTTTTTTTCAAAATTTTTTTTCAAAATTTTTTTTCAAATTTTTTTTTCAAAATTTTTTTTCAAATTTTTTTTTCAAAATTTTTTTTCAAATTTTTTTTTCAAAATTTTTTTTCAAAATTTTTTTTCAAAATTTTTTTTCAAATTTTTTTTTCAAAATTTTTTTTCAAAATTTTTTTTCAAAATTTTTTTTCAAAATTTTTTTTCAAAATTTTTTTTCAAAATTTTTTTTCAAATTTTTTTTTCAAAATTTTTTTTCAAAATTTTTTTTCAAAATTTTTTTTCAAATTTTTTTTTCAAAATTTTTTTTCAAAATTTTTTTTCAAAATTTTTTTTCAAAATTTTTTTTCAAAATTTATTTTCAAAATTTTTTTTTCAAAATTTTTTTTCAAATTTTTTTTCAAAATTTTTTTTGAAAATTTTTTTTCAAAATTTTTTTTCAAAATTTTTTTTCGAAATTTTTTTTTCGAAATTTTTTTCGAAATTTTTTTTCAAATTTTTTTTTCAAAATTTTTTTTCGAAATTTTTTTTCAAAATTTTTTTTCAAAATTTTTTTTGAAAATTTTTTTTGAAAATTTTTTTTCAAAATTTTTTTTCAAAATTTTTTTTCGAATTTTTTTTTTCGAAATTTTTTTTCAAAATTTTTTTTCAAAATTTTTTTTCAAAATTTTTTTTCAAAATTTTTTTTCAAAATTTTTTTTCAAATTTTTTTTTCAAAATTTTTTTTCAAAATTTTTTTTCAAAATTTTTTTTCAAATTTTTTTTTCAAAATTTTTTTTCAAAATTTTTTTTCAAAATTTTTTTTCAAAATTTTTTTTCAAAATTTTTTTTCAAAATTTTTTTTCAAAATTTTTTTTTCACAATTTTTTTTCAAAATTTTTTTTCAAATTTTTTTTTCAAAATTTTTTTTCAAAATTTTTTTTCAAATTTATTTTCAAAATTTTTTTTCAAAATTTTTTTTCAAAATTTTTTTTCAAAATTTTTTTTCAAAATTTTTTTTCAAAATTTTTTTTCAAAATTTTTTTTCAAAATTTTTTTTCAAAATTTTTTTTCAAAATTTTTTTTCAAAATTTTTTTTAAAAATGTTTTTTCAAAATTTTTTTTCGAATTTTTTTTTTCGAAATTTTTTTTCAAAATTTTTTTTCAAAATTTTTTTTCAAAATTTTTTTTCAAAATTTTTTTTCAAAATTTTTTTTCAAATTTTTTTTTCAAAATTTTTTTTCAAAATTTTTTTTCAAAATTTTTTTTCAAATTTTTTTTTCAAAATTTTTTTTCAAAATTTTTTTTCAAAATTTTTTTTCAAAATTTTTTTTCAAAATTTTTTTTCAAAATTTTTTTTCAAAATTTTTTTTTCACAATTTTTTTTCAAAATTTTTTTTCAAATTTTTTTTTCAAAATTTTTTTTCAAAATTTTTTTTCAAATTTATTTTCAAAATTTTTTTTCAAAATTTTTTTTCAAAATTTTTTTTCAAAATTTTTTTTCAAAATTTTTTTTCAAAATTTTTTTTCAAAATTTTTTTTCAAAATTTTTTTTCAAAATTTTTTTTCAAAATTTTTTTTCAAAATTTTTTTTAAAAATGTTTTTTCAAAATTTTTTTTCAAATTTTTTTTTTCAAATTTTTTTTTTCCAATTTTTTTTTCAAATTTTTTTTTCAAAATTTTTTTTCAAAATTTTTTTTCAAAATTTTTTTTCAAATTTTTTTTTCAAATTTTTTTTTTAAAATTTTTTTTCAAAATTTTTTTTAAAAATTTTTTTTCAAAAATTTTTTTTAAAATTTTTTTCAAAATTTTTTTTCAAAATTTTTTTTCAAAATTTTTTTTCAAAATTTTTTTTCAAAATTTTTTTTTTAAAATTTTTTTTCAAAATTTTTTTTAAAAATTTTTTTTCAAAAATTTTTTTTAAAATTTTTTTCAAAAGTTTTTTTCAAAATTTTTTTTCAAAATTTTTTTTCAAAATTTTTTTTCAAAATTTTTTTTCAAAATTTTTTTTCAAAATTTTTTTTCAAATTTTTTTTCAAAATTTTTTTTCAAAATTTTTTTTCAAAATTTTTTTTCAAAATTTTTTTTCAAAATTTTTTTTCAAAATTTTTTTTCAAAATTTTTTTTCAAAATTTTTTTTCAAATTTTTTTTCAAAATTTTTTTTCAAAATTTTTTTTCGAATTTTTTTTCGAAATTTTTTTTCGAAATTTTTTTTCGAAATTTTTTTTCGAAATTTTTTTTCGAAATTTTTTTTCAAAATTTTTTTTCAAAATTTTTTTTCAAATTTTTTTTTAAAATTTTTTTTCAAAATTTTTTTTCGAATTTTTTTTTCAAAATTTTTTTTCAAAATTTTTTTTCAAAATTTTTTTTCAAAATTTTTTTTCAAATTTTTTTTTCATAATTTTTTTTCAAAATTTTTTTTCAAAATTTTTTTCAAAATTTTTTTTCAAAATTTTTTTTCAAAATTTTTTTTCAAATTTTTTTTTCCAAATTTTTTTTCAAAATTTTTTTTCAAATTTTTTTTTCAAATTTTTTTTTCAAATTTTTTTTTTTAAATTTTTTTTCAAATTTTTTTTCAAAATTTTTTTTTCAAAATTTTTTTTCAAAATTTTTTTTTTAAAATTTTTTTTCAAAATTTTTTTTCAAAATTTTTTTTCAAAATTTTTTTTCAAAATTTTTTTTCAAAATTTTTTTTCAAAATTTTTTTTCAAAATTTTTTTTCAAAATTTTTTTTCAAAATTTTTTTTCAAAATTTTTTTTCAAATTTTTTTTTCAAAATTTTTTTTCAAATTTTTTTTCAAAATTTTTTTTCAAAATTTTTTTTCAAAATTTTTTTTCGAAATTTTTTTTCGAAATTTTTTTTTCGAAATTTTTTTTCGAAATTTTTTTTCGAAATTTTTTTTCGAAATTTTTTTTCGAAATTTTTTTTCGAAATTTTTTTTCAAATTTTTTTTCAAAATTTTTTTTCAAAATTTTTTTTCGAAATTTTTTTTCAAAATTTTTTTTTCAAAATTTTTTTTCAAAATTTTTTTTCAAATTTTTTTTTCAAAATTTTTTTTCAAAATTTTTTTTCAAAATGTTTTTTCAAATTTTTTTTTCAAAATTTTTTTTCAAAATTTTTTTTCAAAATTTTTTTTCAAAATTTTTTTTCAAAATTTTTTTCTAAAATTTTTTTTCAAAATTTTTTTTCAAAATTTTTTTTCAAATTTTTTTTTCAAAATTTTTTTTCAAAATTTTTTTTCAAAATTTTTTTTCAAAATTTTTTTTCAAATTTTTTTTTCAAAATTTTTTTTCAAAATTTTTTTTCAAAATTTTTTTTCAAAATTTTTTTTCAAAATTTTTTTCTAAAATTTTTTTTCAAAATTTTTTTTCAAAATTTTTTTTCAAAATTTTTTTTCAAAATTTTTTTTCAAATTTTTTTTTCAAAATTTTTTTTCAAAATTTTTTTTCAAAATTTTTTTTCAAAATTTTTTTTCAAAATTTTTTTTCAAAATTTTTTTTCAAAATTTTTTTTCAAAATTTTTTTTCGAAATTTTTTTTCGAAATTTTTTTTCGAAATTTTTTTTCGAAATTTTTTTTCGAAATTTTTTTTCGAAATTTTTTTTCGAAATTTTTTTTCGAAATTTTTTTTCAAATTTTTTTTAAAAATTTTTTTTCAAAATTTTTTTTCAAAATTTTTTTTCAAAATTTTTTTTCAAATTTTTTTTTCAAAATTTTTTTTCAAAATTTTTCTTCAAAATTTTTTTTCAAATTTTTTTTTCAAATTTTTTTTTCAAAGTTTTTTTTCAAAATTTTTTTCTAAAATTTTTTTTCAAAATTTTTTTTCAAAATTTTTTTTCAAAATTTTTTTTCAAAATTTTTTTTCAAATTTTTTTTTCAAAATTTTTTTTCAAAATTTTTTTTCAAAATTTTTTTTCAAAATTTTTTTTCAAAATTTTTTTTCAAAATTTTTTTTCAAAATTTTTTTTCAAAATTTTTTTTCGAAATTTTTTTTCGAAATTTTTTTTCGAAATTTTTTTTCGAAATTTTTTTTCGAAATTTTTTTTCGAAATTTTTTTTCGAAATTTTTTTTCGAAATTTTTTTTCAAATTTTTTTTTAAAATTTTTTTTCAAAATTTTTTTTCAAAATTTTTTTTCAAAATTTTTTTTCAAATTTTTTTTTCAAAATTTTTTTTCAAAATTTTTCTTCAAAATTTTTTTTCAAAATTTTTTTTCAAATTTTTTTTTCAAATTTTTTTTTCAAAATTTTTTTTTAAAAATTTTTTTTCAAAATTTTTTTCAAAATTTTTTTTTTAAATTTTATTTCAAAATTTTATTTCAAAATTTTATTTCAAAATTTTTTTTCAAAATTTGTTTTCAAATTTTTTTTTCAAAATTTTTTTTCTTAATTTATTTTCAAAATTTTTTTTCAAAATTTTTTTTCAAATTTTTTTTTCAAAATTTTTTTTCAAAATTTTTTTTCAAAATTTTTTTTCAAAATTTTTTTTCAAAATTTTCTTTTCAAAATTTTTTTTGAAAATTTTTTTTGAAAATTTTTTTTCAAAATTTTTTTTCAAAATTTTTTTTCGAAATTTTTTTTCGAAATTTTTTTTCCAATTTTTTTTTCGAAATTTTTTTCGAAATTTTTTTTCGAAATTTTTTTTCGAAATTTTTTTTCGAAATTTTTTTTTCAAAATTTTTTTTCAAAATTTTTTTTCAAATTTTTTTTTCAAAATTTTTTTTCAAAATTTTTTTTCAAAATGTTTTTTCAAATTTTTTTTTCAAAATTTTTTTTCAAAATTTTTTTTCAAAATTTTTTTTCAAAATTTTTTTTCAAAATTTTTTTTCAAAATTTTTTTTCAAATTTTTTTTTCAAAATTTTTTTTCAAAATTTTTTTTCAAATTTTTTTTTCAAAATTTTTTTTCAAAATTTTTTTTCAAAATTTTTTTTCAAAATTTTTTTTCAAAATTTTTTTTCAATTTTTTTTTCAAAATTTTTTTTCAAAATTTTTTTTCAAACTTTTTTTTCAAAATTTTTTTTCAAAATTTTTTTTCAAAATTTTTTTTTCAAAATGTTTTTTCAAAATTTTTTTTCAAAATTTTTTTTTTAAATTTTTTTCAAAATTTTTTTTCAAAATTTTTTTTCAAATTTTTTTTCAAAATTTTTTTTCAAAATTTTTTTTCAAAATTTTTTTTCAAAATTTTTTTTCAAAATTTTTTTTCAAAATTTTTTTTCAAAATTTTTTTTCAAAATTTTTTTTCAAATTTTTTTTCAAAATTTTTTTTCAAAATTTTTTTTCAAAATTTTTTTTCAAAATTTTTTTTCAAAATTTTTTTTCAAAATTTTTTTTTAAATTTTTTTTCAAAATTTTTTTTCAAAATTGTTTTTCAAAATTTTTTTTCAAAATTTTTTTTCAAATTTTTTTTTCAAAATTTTTTTTCAAATTTTTTTTTCAAAATTTTTTTTCAAAATTTTTTTTCAAAATTTTTTTTCAAAATTTTTTTTCAAAATTTTTTTTCGAAATTTTTTTATCGAAATTTTTTTTCGAAATTTTTTTTCAAATTTTTTTTTCAAAATTTTTTTTCGAAATTTTTTTTCAAATTTTTTTTTCAAATTTTTTTATCAAAATTTTTTTTCAAAATTTTTTTTTTAAATTTTTTTTCAAAATTTTTTTTCAAATTTTTTTTTCAAAATTTTTTTTCAAAATTTTTTTTCAAATTTTTTTTCAAAATTTTTTGTCAAAATTTTTTTTCAAAATTTTTTTTCAAAATTTTTTTTACAAAATTTTTTTTCAAAATTTTTTTTCAAAATTTTTTTTTCAAAATTTTTTTTCAAAATTTTTTTTCAAAATTTTTTTTTTTAATTTTTTTTCAAAATTTTTTTTCAAAATTTTTTTTCAAAATGTTTTTTCAAAATTTTTTTTCAAAATTTTTTTTCAAAATTTTTTTTTCAAATTTTTTTTTCGAAATTTTTTTTCGAAATTTTTTTTCAAATTTTTTTTTCAAAATTTTTTTTCGAAATTTTTTTTCAAAATTTTTTTTCAAAATTTTTTTTCAAAATTTTTTTTCAAAATTTTTTTTCAACATTTTTTTTCAACATTTTTTTTCAAAATTTTTTTTCAAATTTTTTTCAAAATTTTTTTTCAAAATTTTTTTTCAAAATTTTTTTTCAAAATTTTTTTTCAAAATTTTTTTTCAAAATTTTTTTTCAAAATTTTTTTTCAAAATTTTTTTTTAAAATTTTTTTTCAATTTTTTTTTTCAAATTTTTTTTCAAAATTTTTTTTTCAAAATTTTTTTTCAAAATTTTTTTTTCAAAATTTTTTTTCAAATTCTTTTTTCAAAATTTTTTTTCAAAATTTTTTTTCAAAATTTTTTTTCAAAATTTTTTTTCAAAATTTTTTTTCAAAATTTTTTTTCAAAATTTTTTTTCAAAATTTTTTTTCAAAATTTTTTTTCGAAATTTTTTTTTCGAAATTTTTTTTCAAAATTTTTTATCAAATTTTTTTTCAAAATTTTTTTTCAAAATTTTTTTTCAAATTTTTTTTCAAATTTTTTTTCAAAATTTTTTTTCAAAATTTTTTTTCAAAATTTTTTTTCAAAATTTTTTTTCAAAATTTTTTTTCAAATTTTTTTTCAAATTTTTTTTCAAAATTTTTTTTCAAAATTTTTTTTCAAAATTTTTTTTCAAAATTTTTTTTCAAAATTTTTTTTCAAAATTTTTTTTCAAAATTTTTTTTCAAAATTTTTTTTCAAATTTTTTTTCAAAATTTTTTTTCAAAATTTTTTTTCAAAATGTTTTTTCAAATTTTTTTTTCAAAATTTTTTTTCAAAATTTTTTTTCAGAATTTTTTTTCAAAATTTTTTTTCAACATTTTTTTTCAAAATTTTTTTTCAAATTTTTTTCAAAATTTTTTTACAAAATTTTTTTTCAAAATTTTTTTTCAAAATTTTTTTTCAAAATTTTTTTTCAAAATTTTTTTACAAACTTTTTTTTCAAAATTTTTTTTCAAAATTTTTTTTCAAAATTTTTTTTCAAAATTTTTTTTCAAAATTTTTTTTCAAAATTTTTTTTCAAAATTTTTTTTCAAAATTTTTGTTCAAATTTTTTTTTCAAAATTTTTTTTCAAAATTTTTTTTCAAAATTTTTTTTCAAAATTTTTTTTCAAAATTTTTTTTCAAAATTTTTTTTCGAAATTTTTTTTTCGAAATTTTTTTTCGAAATTTTTTTTCGTAATTTTTTTTCAAAATTTTTTTTTCCAAATTTTTTTTCCAAATTTTTTTTCAAAATTTTTTTTCAAAATTTTTTTTCGAAATTTTTTTTCGAAATTTTTTTTCGAAATTTTTTTTCAAAATTTTTTTTCAAATTTTTTTTCAAAATTTTTTTTCAAAATTTTTTTTCAAAATTTTTTTTCAAAATTTTTTTTCAAAATTTTTTTTCAAATTTTCTTTCAAAATTTTTTTTCAAAATTTTTTTTCAAAATGTTTTTTCAAATTTTTTTTTCAAAATTTTTTTTCAAAATTTTTTTTCAGAATTTTTTTTCAAAATTTTTTTTCAACATTTTTTTTCAAAATTTTTTTTCAAATTTTTTTCAAAATTTTTTTACAAAATTTTTTTTCAAAATTTTTTTTCAAAATTTTTTTTCAAAATTTTTTTTCAAAATTTTCTTACAAAATTTTTTTTCAAATTTTTTTTTCAAAATTTTTTTTCAAAATTTTTTTTTCAAATTTTTTTTCAAAATTTTTTTTTCAAAATTTTTTTTTCAAATTTTTTTTTCGAATTCTTTTTTCAAAATTTTTTTTCAAAATTTTTTTTCAAAATTTTTTTTCAAAATTTTTTTTCAAAATTTTTTTTCAAAATTTTTTTTCAACATTTTTTTTCAAAATTTTTTTTCAAATTTTTTTTTCAAAATTTTTTTTTCAAATTTTTTTTTCAAATTCTTTTTTCAAAATTTTTTTTCAAAATTTTTTTTCAAAATTTTTTTTCAAAATTTTTTTTCAAAATTTTTTTTCAAAATTTTTTTTCAAAATTTTTTTTCAATTTTTTTTCAATTTTTTTTTTCAAAATTTTTTTTCAAAATTTTTTTTCTAAATTTTTTTTCAAAATTTTTTTTCAAAATTTTTTTCAAAATTTTTTTTCAAAATTTTTTCCAAAATTTTTTTTGAAAATTTTTTTTCAAAATTTTTTTTCAAAATTTTTTTTCAAATTTTTTTTTCAAAATTTTTTTTCAACATTTTTTTTCAAAATTTTTTTTTAAAATTTTTTTTCAAAATTTTTTTTCAAAATTTTTTTTCAAAATTTTTTTTCAAATTTTTTTTTCAAAATTTTTTTTCAAAATTTTTTTTCAAAATTTTTTTTCAAAATTTTTTTTCAAAATTGTTTTTCAAAATTTTTTTTCAAAATTTTTTTTCAAAATTTTTTTTCATATTTTTTTTTCCAAATTTTTTTTCAAAATTTTTTTTCAAATTTTTTTTTCAAATTTTTTTTTCAAATTTTTTTTTCAAAATTTTTTTTTAAAATTTTTTTTCAAATTTTTTTAGAAAATTTTTTTTTCAAATTTTTTTTTCAAATTTTTTTTTTTTTAATTTTTTTTCAAAATTTTTTTTCAAAATTTTTTTTCAAAATTTTTTTTCAAAATTTTTTTTCTAAATTTTTTTTCAAAATTTTTTTTCAAAATTTTTTTTCAAAATTTTTTTTCAAACTTTTTTTTCAAAATTTTTTTTCAAAATTTTTTTTCAAAATTTTTTTTCAAATTTTTTTTTCAAAATTTTTTTTCAAATTTTTTTTCGAAATTTTTTTTCAAAATTTTTTTTCAAAATTTTTTTTCAAAATTTTTTTTCAAAATTTTTTTCCAAAATTTTTTTCCAAAATTTTTTTTCAAAATTTTTTTTCAAAATTTTTTTTCAAATTTTTTTTCAAAATTTTTTTTCAAAATTTTTTTTCAAAATTTTTTTTCAAAATTTTTTTTCAAAATTTTTTTTCAAAATTTTTTTTCAAAATTTTTTTTCAAAATTTTTTTTCGAAATTTTTTTCGAATTTTTTTTCGAAATTTTTTTTCGAAATTTTTTTTCGAAATTTTTTTTCGAAATTTTTTTTCGAAATTTTTTTTCAAAATTTTTTTTCAAAATTTTTTTTCAAAATTTTTTTTCGAAATTTTTTTCGAATTTTTTTTCGAAATTTTTTTTCGAAATTTTTTTTCGAAATTTTTTTTCGAAATTTTTTTTCAAAATTTTTTTTCAAAATTTTTTTTCAAATTTTTTTTCAAGATTTTTTTTCAAATTTTTTTTTCAAATTTTTTTTCGAATTTTTTTTTCAAAATTTTTTTTCAAAATTTTTTTTCAAAATTTTTTTTCAAAATTTTTTTTCAAATTTTTTTTCAAAATTTTTTTTCAAAATTTTTTTCAAAATTTTTTTTCAAAATTTTTTTTCAAAATTTTTTTTCAAAATTTTTTTTCAAATTTTTTTTTCAAATTTGTTTTTCAAAATTTTTTTTCAAAATTTTTTTTCAAAATTTTTTTTCAAAATTTTTTTTCAAATTTTTTTTTCAAAATTTTATTTCAAAATTTTTTTTCAAAATTTTTTTTCAAAATTTTTTTTCAAAATTTTTTTTCAAAATTTTTTTTGAAAATTTTTTTTAAAAATTTTTTTTCAAAATTTTTTTTCAAAATTTTTTTTCGAAATTTTTTTTTCGAAATTTTTTTTCGAAATTTTTTTTCGAAATTTTTTTTCAAAATTTTTTTTTCAAATTTTTTTTTCAAAATTTTTTTTCAAAATTTTTTTTCAAAATTTTTTTTCAAAATTTTTTTTCAAAATGTTTTTTCAAATTTTTTTTCAAAATTTTTTTTCAAAATTTTTTTTCAAAATTTTTTTTCAAATTTTTTTTTCAAAATTTTTTTTCAAATTTTTTTTTCAAAATTTTTTTTCAACATTTTTTTTCAAAATTTTTTTTTAAAATTTTTTTTCAAAATTTTTTTTCAAAATTTTTTTTCAAAATTTTTTTTCAAATTTTTTTTTCAAAATTTTTTTTCAAAATTTTTTTTCAAAATTTTTTTTCAAAATTTTTTTTCAAAATTGTTTTTCAAAATTTTTTTTCAAAATTTTTTTTCAAAATTTTTTTTCATATTTTTTTTTCCAAATTTTTTTTCAAAATTTTTTTTCAAATTTTTTTTTCAAATTTTTTTTTCAAATTTTTTTTTCAAAATTTTTTTTTAAAATTTTTTTTCAAATTTTTTTAGAAAATTTTTTTTTCAAATTTTTTTTTCAAATTTTTTTTTTTTTAATTTTTTTTCAAAATTTTTTTTCAAAATTTTTTTTCAAAATTTTTTTTCAAAATTTTTTTTCTAAATTTTTTTTCAAAATTTTTTTTCAAAATTTTTTTTCAAAATTTTTTTTCAAACTTTTTTTTCAAAATTTTTTTTCAAAATTTTTTTTCAAAATTTTTTTTCAAATTTTTTTTTCAAAATTTTTTTTCAAATTTTTTTTCGAAATTTTTTTTCAAAATTTTTTTTCAAAATTTTTTTTCAAAATTTTTTTTCAAAATTTTTTTCCAAAATTTTTTTCCAAAATTTTTTTTCAAAATTTTTTTTCAAAATTTTTTTTCAAATTTTTTTTCAAAATTTTTTTTCAAAATTTTTTTTCAAAATTTTTTTTCAAAATTTTTTTTCAAAATTTTTTTTCAAAATTTTTTTTCAAAATTTTTTTTCAAAATTTTTTTTCGAAATTTTTTTCGAATTTTTTTTCGAAATTTTTTTTCGAAATTTTTTTTCGAAATTTTTTTTCGAAATTTTTTTTCAAAATTTTTTTTCAAAATTTTTTTTCAAAATTTTTTTTCGAAATTTTTTTCGAATTTTTTTTCGAAATTTTTTTTCGAAATTTTTTTTCGAAATTTTTTTTCGAAATTTTTTTTCAAAATTTTTTTTCAAAATTTTTTTTCAAATTTTTTTTCAAGATTTTTTTTCAAATTTTTTTTTCAAATTTTTTTTCGAATTTTTTTTTCAAAATTTTTTTTCAAAATTTTTTTTCAAAATTTTTTTTCAAAATTTTTTTTCAAATTTTTTTTCAAAATTTTTTTTCAAAATTTTTTTCAAAATTTTTTTTCAAAATTTTTTTTCAAAATTTTTTTTCAAAATTTTTTTTCAAATTTTTTTTTCAAATTTGTTTTTCAAAATTTTTTTTCAAAATTTTTTTTCAAAATTTTTTTTCAAAATTTTTTTTCAAATTTTTTTTTCAAAATTTTATTTCAAAATTTTTTTTCAAAATTTTTTTTCAAAATTTTTTTTCAAAATTTTTTTTCAAAATTTTTTTTGAAAATTTTTTTTAAAAATTTTTTTTAAAAATTTTTTTTCAAAATTTTTTTTCGAAATTTTTTTTTCGAAATTTTTTTTCGAAATTTTTTTTCGAAATTTTTTTTCAAAATTTTTTTTTCAAATTTTTTTTTCAAAATTTTTTTTCAAAATTTTTTTTCAAAATTTTTTTTCAAAATTTTTTTTCAAATGTTTTTTCAAATTTTTTTTTCAAAATTTTTTTTCAAAATTTTTTTTCAAAATTTTTTTTCAAATTTTTTTTTCAAAATTTTTTTTCAAAATTTTTTTTCAAAATTTTTTTTCAAAATTTTTTTCAAAATTTTTTTTCAAAATTTTTTTTCAAAATTTTTTTTCAAAATTTTTTTTCAAAATTTTTTTTCAAAATTTTTTTTCAAAATTTTTTTCAAAATTTTTTTTCAAAATTTTTTTTCAAATTTTTTTTTCAAAATTTTTTTTCAAAATTTTTTTTCAGAATTTTTTTTCAAAATTTTTTTTCAAAATTTTTTTTCAAAATTTTTTTTCAAAATTTTTTTCAAAATTTTTTTTCAAAATTTTTTTTCAAAATTTTTTTTCAAAATTTTTTTCAAAATTTTTTTTCGAAATTTTTTTTCGAAATTTTTTTTCGAATTTTTTTTCGAAATTTTTTTTCGAAATTTTTTTTCGAAATTTTTTTTCGAAATTTATTTTCGAAATTTTTTTTCGAAATTTTTTTTCGAAATTTTTTTTCAAAATTTTTTTCAAATTTTTTTTCAAAATTTTTTTTCAAAATTTTTTTTCAAAATTTTTTTTCAAATTTTTTTTTCAAAATTTTTTTCAAAATTTTTTTTCAAAATTTTTTTTCAAATTTTTTTTCAAATTTTTTTTCAAAATTTTTTTCAAAATTTTATTTCAAAATTTTATTTCAAAATTTTTTTTCAAAATTTGTTTTCAAATTTTTTTTTTCAAAATTTTTTTTCTTAATTTTTTTTCAAAATTTTTTTTCAAAATTTCTTTTCAAATTTTTTTTTCAAATTTTTTTTTCAAAATTTTTTTTCAAAATTTTTTTTCAAAATTTTTTTTCAAAATTTTCTTTTCAAAATTTTTTTTTGAAAATTTTTTTTCAAATTTTTTTTTCAAAATTTTTTTTCAAAATTTTCTTTCAAAATGTTTTTTCAAATTTTTTTTTCAAAATTTTTTTTCAAAATTTTTTTTCAAAATTTTTTTTCAAAATTTTTTTTCAAAATTGTTTTTCAAAATTTTTTTTCTAAATTTTTTTTCAAAATTTTTTTCTAAAATTTTTTTTCAAAATTTTTTTTTCAAACTTTTTTTTCAAATTTTTTTTTCAAAATTTTTTTTCAAAATGTTTTTTCAAAATTGTTTTTCAAATTTTTTTTTCAAAATTTTTTTTCAAAATTTTTTTTCAAAATTTTTTTCAAAATTTTTTTCAAAATTTTTTTTCAAAATTTTTTTTCAAAATTTTTTTTCAAAATTTTTTTTCATAATTTTTTTTCGAAATTTTTTTTTCGAAATTTTTTTCAAAATTTTTTATCAAATTTTTTTCAAAATTTTTTTCAAAATTTTTTTTCAAATTTTTTTTCAAATTTTTTTTCAAAATTTTTTTCAAAATTTTTTTTCAAAATTTTTTTTCAAAATTTTTTATCAAAATTTTTTTTCAAAATTTTTTTTCAAAATTTTTTTTCAAAATTTTTTTTCAAATTTTTTTTCAAAATTTTTTTTCAAAATTTTTTTTCAAAATGTTTTTTCAAATTTTTTTTTCAAAATTTTTTTTCAAAATTTTTTTTCAGAATTTTTTTCAAAATTTTTTTTCAACATTTTTTTTCAAAATTTTTTTTCAAATTTTTTTCAAAATTTTTTTACAAAATTTTTTTTCAAAATTTTTTTCAAAATTTTTTTTCAAAATTTTTTTTCAAAATTTTCTTACAAAATTTTTTTTCAAAATTTTTTTTCAAAATTTTTTTTTCAAATTTTTTTTCAAAATTTTTTTTTCAAAATTTTTTTTTCAAATTTTTTTTTCAAATTCTTTTTTCAAAATTTTTTTCAAAATTTTTTTTCAAAATTTTTTTCAAAATTTTTTTTCAAAATTTTTTTTCAAACTTTTTTTTCAAAATTTTTTTTCAAATTTTTTTTTTTTTTTCAAAATTTTTTTTCAAAATTTTTTTTCGAAATTTTTTTTCAAAATTTTTTTTCAAAATTTTTTTCAAAATTTTTTTTTATTTTTTTTCAAAATTTTTTTTCAAAATTTTTTTTCAAAATTTTTTTTCAAAATTTTTTTTCAAATTTTTTTTCAAAATTTTTTTTCAAAATTTTTTTTCAAAATTTTTTTTCAACATTTTTTTTCAAAATTTTTTTTCAAATTTTTTTTTCAAAATTTTTTTTCAAATTTTTTTTTCAAATTCTTTTTTCAAAATTTTTTTTCAAAATTTTTTTTCAAAATTTTTTTTCAAAATTTTTTTTCAAAATTTTTTTTCAAAATTTTTTTTCAAAATTTTTTTTCAATTTTTTTTCAATTTTTTTTTTCAAATTTTTTTCAAAATTTTTTTTCAAAATTTTTTTTCAAAATTTTTTTCAAAATTTTTTTTCAAAATTTTTTCCAAAATTTTTTTTCAAAATTTTTTTTCAAAATTTTTTTTCAAAATTTTTTTTCAAATTTTTTTTTCAAAATTTTTTTTCAACGTTTTTTTTCAAAATTTTTTTTTAAAATTTTTTTTCAAAATTTTTTTTCAAAATTTTTTTTCAAAATTTTTTTTCAAATTTTTTTTTCAAAATTTTTTTTCAAAATTTTTTTTCAAAATTTTTTTTCAAAATTTTTTTTCAAAATTTTTTTTCAAATTTTTTTTTCAAAATTATTTTTCAAAATTTTTTCTCAAAATTTTTTTTCAAATTTTTTTTTCAAAATTTTTTTTCAAAATTTTTTTTCAAAATTTTTTTTCAAAATTTTTTTTCAAAATTTTTTTTCAAAATTTTTTTCAAAATTTTTTTTCAAATTTTTTTTTCAAAATTTTTTTTCAAAATTTTTTTTCAAAATTTTTTTTCAAAATTTTTTTTCAAAATATTTTTTTAAAATTTTTTTTCAAAATTTTTTTTCAAAATTTTTTTTCAAAATTTTTTTTCAAAATTTTTTTTTAAAATTTTTTTTCAAAATTTTTTTTCAAAATTTTTTTTCAAAATTTTTTTTAAAAATTTTTTTTCAAAATTTTTTTTCAAATTTTTTTTTCAAAATTTTTTTTCAAAATTTTTTTTCAAAATTTTTTTTCAAAATTTTTTTTTAAATTTTTTTTTCAAAATTTTTTTTCAAAATTTTTTTTCAAACTTTTTTTTCAAAATTTTTTTTCAAAATTTTTTTTCAAAATTTTTTTTCAAAATTTTTTTTCAAAATTTTTTTTCAAAATTTTTTTTCAAAATTTTTTTTTAAATTTTTTTCAAAATTTTTTTTCAAAATTTTTTTTCAAAATTTTTTTTCAAAATTTTTTTTCAAAATTTTTTTTCAAATTTTTTTTCAAAATTTTTTTTCAAAATTTTTTTTCAAAATTTTTTTTCAAAATTTTTTTTCAAAATTTTTTTTCAAAATTTTTTTCAAATTTTTTTTCTTAATTTTTTTTCAAAATGTTTTTTCAAAATTTTTTTTCAAATTTTTTTTTCAAAATTTTTTTTCAAAATTTTTTTTCAAAATTTTCTTTTCAAAATTTTTTTTGAAAATTTTTTTTGAAAATTTTTTTTCAAACTTTTTTTTCGAAATTTTTTTTTCGAAATTTTTTTTCGAAATTTTTTTTCGAATTTTTTTTTCGAAATTTTTTTTCGAAATTTTTTTTCGAAATTTTTTTTCAAAATTTTTTTTTCAAAATTTTTTTTCAAAATTTTTTTTCAAATTTTTTTTTCAAAATTTTTTTTCAAAATTTTTTTTCAAACTTTTTTTTCGAAATTTTTTTTCAAAATTTTTTTTCAAAATTTTTTTTCAAAATTTTTTTTCAAAATTTTTTTCTAAAATTTTTTTTCAAAATTTTTTTTCAAAATTTTTTTTCAAATTTTTTTTTCAAAATTTTTTTTCAAAATTTTTTTTCAAAATTTTTTTTCAAAATTTTTTTTCAAAATTTTTTTTCAAAATTTTTTTTCGAAATTTTTTTTTCGAAATTTTTTTTCGAAATTTTTTTTCGTAATTTTTTTTCAAAATTTTTTTTTCCAAATTTTTTTTCAAAATTTTTTTTCAAAATTTTTTTTCAAAATTTTTTTTCGAAATTTTTTTTCGAAATTTTTTTTCGAAATTTTTTTTCAAAATTTTTTTTCAAATTTTTTTTCAAAATTTTTTTTCAAAATTTTTTTTCAAAATTTTTTTTCAAAATTTTTTTTCAAAATTTTTTTTCAAATTTTCTTTCAAAATTTTTTTTCAAAATTTTTTTTCAAAATGTTTTTTCAAATTTTTTTTTCAAAATTTTTTTTCAAAATTTTTTTTCAGAATTTTTTTTCAAAATTTTTTTTCAACATTTTTTTTCAAAATTTTTTTTCAAA
>JAXCHB010000443.1:0-32021 GCA_036926305.1 Uropetala carovei
ATTACCTACGACATATTTTGAAGTTGGTCCCGCGATCTTGGAATACGTGGCTCTGATTTCGGAGATCCGCCTGCTGCTTCGATAGGTATTCACTTCCACGCTCGGATATGTGGTACATGTCGTTTTCTGTAGCATTGTATTTCTTTTTATGGTAGTTTTTAATTAATTCCCCATCGCTTAATTTCGATAATACTTTATTTACCGGTGTAAACATATGCCGAGCCTGTCGACTTTTGAAATCGAATTTCCCGTCGTTTCTTAATATCTGACCACTTTCCTCCTCGTGCAGGAAAATGTTGGTCTGTCGATGGCGAGGGTTCGCTGCGCACGGGGGCGAGGTCGGCAGAGCAGGAGAGGAGCCGTGGAGCTGTGATCCACGCGAGGCTGGGCATAGGAAGCGGTAAGTGAAAGGGCCATTCGCTCCAACGAGCAGCCAATTGAGTTCTTTCAGGAGAGCCTATTTTCGGCAAACTGGGAAGTGAACGTATCTACATCTGCATCTACATAATACATTGGAAATCACCCGATTCGTGGACCGTTTCTGCGTACATTTATCTTAATGAAATTGTATACTTTTTCCTTTTATGTACTTATTTCTCCGTGTCCCATTAGAAAAGTAACTTTTTTAAAATTCCTGAAATGAACAGCGGAGAAATGATATATCTAAAAGTGTTCTGTGCCCTTCTTGTCCTACGAAAGATTTTGCATATTTCAATTTCATATTTTAAAGTGCTTTTGCCTAATAGCTAAGGAAGAGCTTTCAAATAGGTGTAGTAAATTGATAAATTGTTAAAGAAAATAAATGTTACTAAAGATAGGTCTCGCATGGCTACTGCAGGAAAAGGTTTACGACATAAAGTAATTTTCTTCAGCGTAGTTTTTCATATTTGTCTCTTTTACTTTCTCATACGAAGTATCGAGAAAGTATTGTTCTCGCGAAAAAGTTCGAACTCGAGATTTTTACGGAAATTCACGTTTTAGGTGTCTCTTAATCCGCAAAAGTGGTTTTCCCAGTGTCGTCTGTCTGACGGTAGAACAAAAATGAATGAAATATTGTGCTTAGGCATTTTATCATACTGAGCAGAGTATACATAGAAATGGTTGACATAAGGCTTGCTTATTCTAAGCACCTTCAACATTAATTCATTTTTCTCAAAAACGGCTGTAACGATTTTGATCAAATTTCGTACAGTTACTTTAGTATACATCTTCAATAATACTGAGTATTTTATTTTTCTCAGTGAATGAATATAAGACTAGTTTATTCTTGGGCAACTTTAACAAAAATTGGATTTTCTAAAAACAGGCTTATACGATTTTCATTTTCTAAAGATAACTAAACGACGCATTAGTATGTGAGAAAGTTTGTACAGTGTATGTTGTACCGACTTTTTGGTTAGTTTCAATTTCAATTTTCGTAAATACCCAGACATGCGGATATACAGTGAAACGAGAAGGTAGACAGAAACTGTGAAACAGTTAAAACCTTTTAAGCAAAGATGTGCTAAAATTTTGAAATAATTAGCCAAATAACTAAAGAGCGATATGAGGTGTTGCTTCGTTGCTAAAAGGCCGAAGCAGAAAAGTTAAAACTAGAAATGTTACTGCTGTATTGTGTTACAGACTACACATTTTGCGATCATTAAAAAGGTTAAAAAGGTTAAAACTTTTAAACTTTTAAATTATTTTTCTGGTCTTAATCTTTATAATAAGGTGAGATAATGTGCTTGCAGAATGCAAGCACATATTCGCTATTTATACTATAAGCTCAGATCTTACAGAGGAGGATATAGGAGGAGAAAGAGGATATAGGAGTACTAATGAAGGTGTGCTTGCTTTCTGCAAGCGTTTCTTCTCACCCTAAAGTAAAGAGTATGAGCCGACAAACAATATTTAAACGCAACAGTTTGCATCTTCTTGCCGATTTACGTGCTTTTCCTTATGCTCAATATTGGGGTAAAAGCAACCGTTAAAATTTATAATTATAAAACATCTATAGGTTTTTAGCATTTAGTACAAATACCTCACATTTATGCACAATTTCATCGATATAGCACCTCTAGAAGTGCATTTATATAAATTTCATTGTTTAAAGTTTATGAATTTTTAACAGCCACAATAATAAATATTTCTAAAATTTTGAATCTTATTTACCACCGGAACATTATTTCCTAACTTTGTTAAAATTTACAGCTTCCTGGATCTTCAGAAATTACATAAACATTAGTCAATTTGTTTAACATTTTAGAATTTATTACGACCGAACGAATAAATCTTTTAAAATTTCTATAATCCAGTTTACATTATTTCGCAAATGCTACCACTAAAAAAAATTTCAGCTTCAGAGCACATTTAGAATTACCTAAACCTTGAAATGTTAGTAAAATGCTTTATAATTTTTAACGACCAAGAAATAAACATTGTTGCAATTTTGCAGTTTTTCCTCACATTATTTCCTTCAATTCACCTATGTATTAAATTTCAGATCTCCAACTATTGCAGTTTGGGCCAGACATTAGTAGCCTCCAATATCCTATATCTTATCATTCTATAAGCACTCTTTTTGCAGAGGAGGATATAGTATAACTAGTGAATGTGTGCTTACATCCTGCAAGCATTTTCTCTCATTTAATAAGAAAGACTAAAAGCCTACAAATAAATTCTAAATGCAAAAGCGCCCTGCAGCAATTTCAATGCTTTACTTATGATAATTAATCTCAAATTTATGCCTACCTGGAATCGAACCGATGACACCTACGCAGGAGTTGTCAAATACCATGGAGATATACTCATGACATATTCAAACCCAGAAAATATCATCTATTTATTCCTCTGAGTTTCGTCTATATGAAAGAAAGTGCCCGAAATTAATTTTCAAAAATGCCGCAATGCGTCTTTTTTAAGGGAAAAAACGGAAAATTCGGAATTTATGGAGTCGAACCCATTACACTAAGGTATGAGATCTCAATTTTTCTGGCGGTTTCTCCATGCCGTCTACAATATTTGAAAATTTCAGCTCTCCATCTATTGTAGTTTGAGCCAGATATTAGTATCCTCCTATATCCTATATACTCCTCTTTAAGATCTGAGCTTATAGTATATATCCTACATATATATCCAATTATCCTATATCATTCTATATCGACTCTTCTTACAGAGGATATAGGATATCATTCTATAAGCACTCTTCTTACAGAGGAGGATATAGGATACTACTGTCCTTTCAAAAAGTCTGGATAACCGAGTTTAAAGAGGTATATCTCGAAAACGGTAAAAGCGATTTTGATGCGATGAAAATTAGCGGTAGAGAATTTATTTCTACGTTAATTGATATACATTGAAAATTTTTAACTTGCATTAAATATTTTATACTGCGCATTATTTGAATAAAAACACGTTTTTTAGGCATGCAAACCCGATAAGACTATTTTGAATGCTTACAATTCCGAAACCCTAAAATGAATCAAATTGAAACTTTAACAGTATTTAGATAGATCGATTGTATATAGGTATGTGGAAGCGTTATTTTATAACATTATTATTGATATCCGATTTTGTTAAATTTCTGATCTCCGGCTATCTTCGCCATTTTTTGATCGTTTTCGAAGTATGAAGTACCGTCGTCAGTGGATAGGTACATATAATACATATATGCACAAAAGAACATAAGAAATTAAACACCGAAAAAGATATAGATTTTTATTTAATATTCATTTTGCGCGTGCCGGAGGGAATGGCAAACGGAGGGAGAAAGGGTTTCTGAGCACGCGCTGTTGCCACGTCTTCTACATTTACTGCTAGACATGACATTTAATGAGTTCTCCTTTGTTTTATATAAACTATTATATTGCAAGTAGTGAATTTTATAAATTAAATCAAAGATTATATGACAAATGTAATAAATAATTAAGTAAATTACATTTTTAATTTTTTTAAAAGTATAAATAAGTTTCGTCCGTATAAAATATTTTATAACCACCATTCCGTAAGAATCTAATTCTTCGCTACCGTGTGGGATTCCATTAAAACCGGCTTCTTGTTTAGTTTTTTGTAACGAAAACCTTAATCGTTCCTTATAATCTGAATGTACTAATGGACATCTCCGGAAAATCTGGCATCGAGTCTTGCAATTTTTGTATGACATTATGGAGAGTAGGAAACATTTTCTTCGAGTCTTGCAATTATTTGAAGAAAATGTTTCCTACTCTCCATAATGTCATACAAAAATTGGAAGACTCGATGCCAGATTTTCCGGAGATGTCCATTAGTACATTCAGATTATAAGGAACGATTAAGGTTTTCGTTACAAAAAACTAAACAAGAAGCCGGTTTTAATGGAATCCCACACGGTAGCGAAGAATTAGATTCTTACGGAATGGTGGTTATAAAATATTTTATACGGACGAAACTTATGTACTTATGTACTTTCTTAAGACCCAGGAAGCTGCAAATTTTAACAGAGTTAGGAAATAATGTTCCTTTGGTAAATAACGTAGAAAATTTTCGAAATATATATTGTTATGGCTGTTAAAAATTATAAAAATTTAAACAATGAAATTCATATGAATGCACTTCTATAGGTGCTACATTCATGAAATCTTGCATAAATGTGAGGTATTCGTAACAAATGCTGAAAACCTATAAAAATTTTATAATTATAAATTTTTGGGGTTGTTTTTACCCCAAAATTTAAAAAGAGAAATACACGTAATTCGGAGCCGATATGTGAACTTATGCATCGAAAATTATTTTTCGGCTTTTATTTTCACATTAAGGTGAGATAAAATGCTTGCAGAATGCAAGCACACATTTACTTGTATCGTATATCGTATATCGTCTGTAAGAAGAGTCGATATAGAATGACTAGTGACGGTGTGCTTGAATTCTGCAAACATTTTCTCTCACCCTAAAGCAAAGCGTATGAGCCGACAAATAATTTTTAAAAGCAACAATTTACACCTTCTTGTCGATTTACGTGTTTTTCCTTATGGTCAATATTGGGGTAAAAATAACCAATAAAATTTATAATTGTTAAATATTTACAGGTTTTTAGCAAATCTTAGGAATACCTCACATTTATGCAGAATTTCATGGATATAGTACCTCTAGAAGTGCATTTATATGAATTTCATTGTTTAAATTTTATGAATTTTTAACAGCCACAATATAAAATTTCATGAAATTTCTTATGTTATTTACCACCGGAACATGATTTACTAACTTTGTTAAAATTTTAAGCTTCCTGGGTCTTCAGAAAGTACATAAACATTAGTCAATTTGTTAAACATTTATGAATTTATTACGACCGAACGAATAAAAATTTTCAAATTTGTATATTCCCTTTTTCACTATTTGGAAAATTCTACAGGTAGAAAAAATTTCTATGTATTAAATTTCAGCTCTGCAAATATTGCAGTTTGGGCCAGACATTAGTATCCTCATATATCCTCTATATATCCTATATATATCCTATATATCATTCTATATCGACTCCTCTTACAGAGGATATATATATATATATATATAGGATGACACTAGTGTCTGGCCCAAACTATAATAGTTGGAGAGCTGGAATTTAATACCGAGGTGAATATAAAAAATAATCGGTGGAAAAATTGCAAAACTGCGACAATGTGCATTATTTTGGCCGCTAAAAATTATAAACAATTTTACTAACATTTCATAGTTTAGGTATTTCTAAATGCGCTATCAAGCTGAAATTTTTTCTCCCTGTAGAATTCGTCAAATAATGAAAACGGGAATATAGAAATTTGAAAATTTTTGTTCGTTCGGACGTAATAAATTCTTAAATGTTTAACAAATTGACTAATGTTTATGTACTTTCTGAAGATCCAGGAAGCTGAAAATTTTCTCAGAGTTAGGAAAAATTATAAACCATTTTACTATCATTTCTTGGTTTAGGTACTTCTAAATGAGCTATGAAGCTGAAATTTTTTCTGTTGGTAGAAAGTGCCAAATAATGAAAACCGGATTATAGAAATTTGAAATTTTTTTTTGTTCAGCCGTATTAAATTCTTAAATTTTAAGCAAATTGATTAATGTTTATGTACTTTCGTTAGAGCCAGGACTCTGAAAATTTTAATAAAGTTAGGAAATAAAGTTCAGGTGGTAAATAACATTCGAAATTTCATGAATGTTTTATATTATGGCTGTTAAAAAATCATAAATTTTAAACAATGAAATTCTTATAAATGCACTTCTAGAGGTGCTATATCCATGAAATTTTGCATAAATGTGAGGTATTCCTTAAATGCTAAAAACCTATAAATATGTAATAATTATAAATTTTAGGGGTTGTTTTTACCCCATTATTGACCATAAGGAAAAATAAGTAAATCGACAAGGTGTAAACTGTTGCTTTTAAAAATTATTTGTCGGCTCACACTCCTTGCTTTAGGGTGAGAGAAAATGCTTGCAGAATGCAAGCACACCTTCACTAGTATCCTATACCCTCAGTAAGAAGAGTTGATATAGAATGATATAGGATATATCATCATCATCATCATAGGTAGTCTGTCCATTGACAGATACGTGATTATTCTAGGTTAAACTTGGTTCTCCATATACTCCTATTTTCCACAGTTTTCTTCATGACTTGATAGCTCTCTTTCCCTTTCAAGTCGTCTACTAGCTGAAACCTTTTCCTACCTCTTTCTCTTTTTCCATCCAGTTTTTCTTCCAGCACTTCTTTAATCATATATATATAATCTACTATAAGAAAACGCTTGATGTCTTTGTCGCGGCCTGACCGGACGGTCTCATCAGTTAGTTATGCAAACTGGCTGGTAGATGGCAGCACTTGCCAGTACAATTAGTGCTGCCCCTCCACTGTAACTAATTGCGGCCGCACCTATATTCATTTACGTAAATTGGATGGATGGTAAATACATAATATAATAATAACAATACAATTTATTTCAGCGTTGGCATATACATTTGCATGGTTTCGTCACTTACGTACATATTAACGGGGAGCCCTACTTAAAAATATAAATACGAAACAAATACCATTTAAATCATGTTTTAAAGTTTAAGAACATTAAAAGAAACCAATTAACATTTAAATGATTTGTTATAGATAACAATAGAAAAAACAATCACGTTTTAATTTCTGGTGGCCAATATTTAGCAATTTCTTCTAAAATTAATTGTTATTTTAATACGAGAACTAAATTAGATTAAGATTTTGAACAAGTAACGCAGTGAATTTCGAAAGATTTTATTTGAATAATACTTTTGTTGAACTTTATTATGTCTTCTGAACTAAAATTAAGAATTCGTGTCTGCGGTTCCATGGGTAAAATGTAAACACTACCGATACACTCACGTAATTAATTACGTTAGAAAAGTAGGTAAAACATTTTACTACATTATTTAAAATCGATTCGTTCGAATATCTCAATCTATTATTCAATTAATTACGATGGAAAACACAATTAAGATCAATAATTTTATATCTATTTTGAGTAATAGTACTAGGTATTCTTATTTAGTTTCTCCTGTTATTATGTTGACATAAAAACTCATATTCCGCGTAATCAATATTTACTCATCACTACGACACGCTATTTTGTGATTGTTGGTTGTTTATTTAGCAACTGAATAGAAAGCGTCAGTCGTCATCATCAGATACATTGAGCTTTAGGAGATTATTCGTTGGTTGGTTTTGGTTAGTTTGTTGTTTTCATTTGCTTTCGTTTCGTGTCCATTTTTTGTGTTCTTTGTTTGTTTTCTTTGTTTTCGTTCTTAGTTGTTCATTTAGTAGTCTATGTTTATATTCTTTGGTTGTGCTCTTGATTTTTGTTCCTTGATTACTTATTTGTCGGTTTACACCTTTTATGCCGGCTATTGGTTAGAGTTTAATTCATTTCTTTTTTCTTGGTGGTTTTTACATTGAACTTATATTCTTTGGTTGTACTCTTAATTTATGTTCCACGATTATTTATTTGTCGGTTTACATCCTTTTCTACCGGGTATTGGTTAGCGTTTAATTCATTACTTTTTTCTTGGTGGTTTTTACATTGAACTTATATTCTTTGCTTGTACTCTTAATTTATGTTCCACGATTATTTATTTGTCGGTTTACATCCTTTTCTACCGGGTATTGGTTAGCGTTTAATTCATTACTTTTTTCGTGGTGGTTTTTGTAGTTTTCGTATTGGTTCGTTTCGTGTTCTTTCCACTTTATTTCAAGACTCCTAATGTAGTTTACAGAAAGGAGAGGAGAAGTTTTAGTATGTATCATTTTCTCAGGCTGTCTTCTAAGCGGGAAAAAGTATAACTATTTGCAGTCCGAAATGCACCCGGGCGAAGACGGGTACGAAAAGCTAGACATATATATATATATAAGAGGATAATATTGTCTGGCCCAAACTACAAGAGTTGGAGAGCTGAAATATAATACAAAGGTTAATCGAAAGAAATAATCGGAGGAATTATTGCAAAATTGCAACAATGTGATTTTGTTGGCCGGTAAAAATTATAAAACATTTTACTAACATTTCATGTTTTAGCTACTTCTAATTGTGCTATTAAGCTGAAATTTTTTCTGGTTCTAGAATTAGCCAAATAATGAAAATAGGATTATAGAAATTTTAAAATTTTTATTCGTTCGGCCGTAATAAATTTTCAATTGTTAAACAAATTGATTAATGCTTATGTACTTTTTGAATATCCAGGAAGCTGAAAATTTTAACAGAGTTAGGAAATAATGGTTAGGAAATAATGTCCCGGTTGTAAATAACATTGAAAATTTTAGAAATATTTATTGCTGTGGCTGTTAAAAATTAAAAAATTTAAACAATGTAATTCATATAAATGCACTTCAGGAGGTGCTATATAGGTGAAATTTTGTATAAATGTGAAGTATTCCTAAGAAATGCTAAAACCCTATAAACGTTTTATAATTATATATTTTAGGGGTTGTTTTTACCCCAATATTGACCAAAAGGAAAGACACGCATATCGGCAAGAAGGTGTAAACTGTTGCGTTTAGAAATTATTTGTCAGCTCATACTCTTTTGTAGGGTGAAAGAAAATGCATGCATAATGCAAGCACACCTTCACAGGTGTATAAATATATATATATATATATATATATATATATATTTATATATATATATATATATATATATATCATCATCATCATCATCATCATCATCAGCCTTTTTCAGTCCACTGACGGATGAAGGCCTCCCCCAGACTCTTCCAGTTTTCCCTGTCAACTGCCTCCCTCCTCCAAGTTTGCCCCAAGAACTTAACAAGCTCTCTGTCCCACCTGTCTTTCGGTCTTCTTTTCGGTCTCTTGATGTTTTTTGGGATCCATTCGATGACACTGGACGTCCAACGCTGGTCATTTCTTCTAGCGATGTGGCCCGCCCACTGCCATTTTAGCACCTTCGCTCTTTTAATCACGTCACAGACTCCCGTCTTCTTTCTTACCCAGTCGTTCCTCTTGCGGTCTCTTCGGGTGAACCCTAACATGCATCTCTCCATGCTCCTCTGTGTTGTTTGCAGGCGTAGTTTCATTCTGGCATTCATGGTCCATGTTTCACAACCATATATCAGAACAGGCAGAACACATTGGTCATAAAGTCTCCTTTTTAGGAAGACTGGAATATTTGATTTAAAGATGTTCGCATTCTTGCCAAAAGCACTCCATGCCATCTTCACTCTCCGGTTGATTCCTCCAAGAAGCGAACCATCAGTAGTGATGAGCTGACCTAAGTAAACATAGCTGGTTACTTCTCCGAGTTCTGCTCCGTTGATATGTATCTTCTCAGAATTTTTGAAGGAGTTGTACATAACCTTTGTTTTATTAAGATTCATCTTAAGTCCAGCTTCTCGGCTTGCTTGTTCAAGCTGTTCAGTTCTTCTACGGAGCTCTTCTGCGCTCCCTGCGAACAGTATGATATCATCTTCAAAGCTCAGGTGACTCAGATATTCTCCATTTACCTTTATGCCTTTTTCCTCCCAGTCTAGCCTTTTGAATACTTCCTCTAGAGCTGCTGTAAATAACTTAGGGGACATAGTATCTCCTTGTCTCACTCCCTTTTCGGCCTTAAAGGCACTCGTCTCTTCATGCAGCTGGACTGATGTTGTCGCATTTTCGTAGATATTCTTGATCAAGTTTATGTACGTTTCTTCTACTCCTTGTTTCTTTAGTGCACGTAACACCGACGAAGTTCGGACAGAGTCAAATGCTTTCTCGTAGTCGATAAAGCACATACATAGAGGTAATTCATACTCGTTAGTCCGACTGATTACCTTTCTCACGACTTGGATGTGGTCCATCGTGCTATACCCACTGCGAAATCCAGCTTGCTCTCTGGGTTGGGCAGAATCAAGATGGTTTTGAAGGCGCATAGTGAGTATTTTGGTGAATATTTTGTAGACTGTTGGGAGTAGGCTGATCGGTCTGTAGTTATTCAAGTCTTCTTTGGAAGCTTTCTTGTGCAGAAGGATAATACATGCGTGATTCCATGTTTCTGGTATCTTTTTCTTCCTCAGACAGGAATTAAAAATCTTAGCGAGAATTGTTTCCGTATGATTCCCCATTGCTTTGAATACTTCCGCTGTGATACCATCCATTCCAGATGCTTTTCCATTCTTCATACTTCTGATTGCGTGTCTCACCTCTTCCGGAAGGATATCTGGGACCTCTTCGGTGGGCATGTTTGCATCATCATTTACTTCCTCATTTCCTAGAGGATCCTCATACAGCTTGGTGTAAAATTCTTGTACCCCTTTCAGGATTAGTTTCCTACTATGGGTTATGGAGCCGTCTTTTAGCATCAGGGCCACCAGCTGTCTCTTTCCGATCGAGAGATGTTGCTTCATTTTCTTGTAACTTCGATTGTTTTCTATGGCTTTCTCGATTAGCTCATAATTATATTTTTTCACATCTTCCTTGATGCACTTCCTTATAGTTTTGTTAATTCTGCAAAATGGATCATTTCTTTAGGATCATTAGTAATTATCATTTTCCTTCTTTTTTCCATCAGGAGTCTTGTTTTTTCGCTCAACTTTTTCTCTGGCTTTGTTTTAACTGTTCCGCCTATTTCTTCAGCAGTTTCCTTGAGTATCTCTATAAATTGAGATTCGACTTCTTTGTCTTCCAGTGCACTGAATCGATTTTTCAGTTGGAGCTGAAATATATATATATATATCATTTGTAAGTAGCGTCTATATATCCCTTATATATAAACGTACACTCACACAAACGCTCCCACACGTACCCTTCTCTCATCCCCCCTCTCCATCCCCACCTTACTCTCCCCACCCGTCTATCACCCCCTCTACTTCCCGCATCCACTCGTCGTCCGGAAGGGGAAGCGCCCTCGTCCAACTACGTTTACTCGAGTGAGCTGTTTAAGCGAAATCAATTATAATTTAAAAGGGGTGTTGCCCGAGGTATGTACATCGCAGGAGGGAGTGCCAAGCGTAAGGTGATTGGCCAGTGAACTGTTCTAATATCAGATGTTGTTGTAGGATACCGACGGAGAAATTTGGATTTCGCTTTCTGGACATGTTGCTTTTCTGCAGGAACAATGTGTCTTAGTCCATGTGCGTGCGTCTTATATTAACCACGTTCTCCAAACAACGAAACCCATAAATCTCAGTCAACAGTTAAGAACCTTTGTCAAAAACAGTTGTTTCTGTTACTAATAAAATTCTTCTCTTAGACTTCCGTAGTTATATTTGCTAGTTGTCGCTTTACCATTTCGTCTCTGTATGCATACGTATCCGTGTGGATGTCAAGAAGTCTTCGAAGTAATAATATCTTGATGGTCTCTACCTGACTGTGGAATAGAACGGACGTGTCTTTCACTTCCTGCAGCGGAGTCCTGCGGATTCACGAGCGACCATTGCAGCTGTAGCATTAGAGTAGTAGTTGTACTGTTAAATAGAACTAACGTTTCCTTTCAATACTTGTTAAACATTATTATAGTTTATTTACTTATAGTAGTAGTTATCTTGACTTATAACCTATTTGTCATCCTTTTTAAATCGTAATAATAATTAGTCGTATGCGGTAATGTAGTAATCTTTCTAACACTCCATTTGCAGATTGCTTTCTTACACCGATATTTATGTCGTAATTGTTATTATTCTTTTCTATCTATACGCATAAGTTCTTCCTTTTATTAGAATTGTACGCTCTTTTGTGCTGACCTCTGTTGTATTTCCGTTGCTTTCCTGCTTCCTAACGTTGTCTGTGTAGTGAATCACCGTTTCGCTTTCATTTTTTACCTGCATTAAGCCTAGATTACAGCGTTTAAGTCAGCCCACGAGTATGTTAGCCGCGTACTTTAACGCTAGAAATACTAAAGTTAGTTGCCTACCTAGAATTACGGCAGGGGTCATTTTGACCCCTAATTTTATAAAAATATTTGGCTGCATGTAATACGATAATTTAATTAAATAGCATTCAATATGCCGAAAAACTATCTTTAATGATATAATTTAATAATTTTAGTTTGTTTTTACAATGATTTTTTTTGAAAAAGTGAAAAAATTAAATTCATTCATGTTCACTTGTTAACATCTTTGGTCATACAGTCTACACAAATGGTCAAATATTTCCCGGTTCACATTCCGCATGTAAATTTCTTGCAAATAGTACACTGTCAATTGTTTTATTACCATTTCACTTCTAAATTTGGTATTTGCGACGCTTTTTGCTTGAGGCTGGCTCTGACTCTTCCACTTCAGACACATCAGGCGGCACCCTAGTATTGCGTGTCTTCATATACTTCATTTACATTTACATTAACCCTTAACTGGGCGCGTCAAAAAATGTCACGCAACTGGGCGCGTGGCGTACTGAGTGCGTCGCTGCACTGTGGAAAATGTGAACGTAAACAGTAATAATAACAATAGATTCATTCTAAATTTTGTTTATTTAGCCTTTTAATGCATGTTATGATTTATAATTCTCATTTTTCACGTTATTGTTAGGATTTTCTACATTATATACGAACTACATTTTCAAGATATATTAAAGAACCATATGATATTATATCATTAAAAGTTCTTATCATAATATATTTACATAAGCGTCATTTTAAGCACAAAGATGTAAAAATAGAAGAAATAATGCTAAAAGAAAATTACGCTGTAAAAATATTTAAACTTTTACAGGCAAATCGCGATGCGTGTTTAACACAGCGGAAGCGACGCACATAGATTTGCGTCTGTTTTACTCCTCAAAAACAATAGCTAAAAGGTTGATAACAACTTGTTCGATTAGTCAGGTAATAAAGATAGGATATATGAGAGAACAATGTATATGAAGCGTTCTTTACAAATTGACAGCATTTTAAATATATTTGGCGTACTCCGTACGCCAGCGCGCCCACTTAAGGGTTAATACCCTGCGAGCCGCCAGAAGCGTTTGACAGTGGGTGTCAGAGCACCGATGAGCTCCTCAATATTAACTCTAGGGATTCCACAAATAGCGGTAGATCGAGAAGTAGAAAAATAAAATCACTAGATCAAGTGGCAGGGAATATCGCTAGTAAGTGAACTAAGACCGGTAACAATGCTAGTAAAGAAACCGAAACGAAAATACCCGTAGAAAACACAATAAACATTATTATTATGAACTGCAGTAGCATTCGAAGGAAACAGGTTCATACTTGTGACTTACAAGGGGAGGCTCACCTCTTCGGGTGACGGATTTCCTTAAAAATTGGTAGGTAGGTAGCCCTCAACTCCACAACCACGAATAACCCCCCTTTTGGGCGTATATATCCAGAAAGTTAGCAACGAAATGGATTTATAATTTTCGATTTCGTGGTTAACATGGTATATACATATTTTGCGGCAGCGCTTCATGCTGTAGAGCTGGCCCAGCGGTAACGTGGTGACTTGTCGTTACGAAGGTTGTGGGTTTGATCCCATAATTGTTCTTTTCTGACTTATTATGGTGTGATTTTTTGTTTATTTTTTCAACGCGTTTTTTATAAATATTTAATCCACTTTTGCATAATTTCGTTTTTTTTGTTTTTTTGGGCCTTTTTTCGAATTTCTTTTTTCCTTCTTTTTTAGGCGCGTTTCGCTTACAGCGTGAGCGCCTGTTATCGTCTGTCCGTCCGTCCGTCCGCATGTTCGTTCTCGGCTTCTACCGAACGGATTTTCATGAAATTTGATATTAAGTACTTTCAACCAAATATAATAAGAAAATCGCAAAAATGAATCGCGTATGCCAATCAGGGGTACCACTTCACTGAGGACAAAAAATTAAATTTTCGTCATATCTCCTAAAGTATTACTCATATCAAAATATATTTCAAATAAAAGTTGTATAACTGGTAGTATTTCCTTCACCATGCATTTTTATCGTAGGAGTAGCCCTTATCGAGAAAATCAAACAAAAATATCTTGATTCGAGTAGAACTTAGAAAATTTCTTGCATGGTTACTTCTTCATCGTTGCTACATAAACAGTCTCACAGAAAAACGTTTAATTTCCTTACGTGTGCATGCAATATTATTAAATAGGAAGAAAATAAGATTATTTATGATAAAGAAAAGAACTTTAAAACGCAATTTTCCTTACGTATAGGCATATAATTTCTTTCTAATACTCCATTGCACGAAACTCGCCCATTTGTGATACGTTGTACACTTTCCTAACTTGTTTTGTTTTCATTTTATCCACTACCTTTTTAACAATACTATATCTTCTGTAGCATTTTCTTCTTTGCAATGACTTGAGTAGAATGAATCATAAAAACAATGGAAAAAAACGTTATCCAAGTATGACTCGTACGTGCTTGTGTGCATTTTACCTGACATGGGTGAAAAGATTCAAAATGAATCATAACATTCCTTGATTCACCACCAATTGTCTTCGCATGTTTTTAAACCTATGATTCGGTACGCGTGGTATGCATCACGGCTAACCAAAGACAGGGGCATTTATTGCAACGTCAACCAAGTTATATTTCCAGAAGAGGTGATGAAGAGTGAGTGCTTCTGTTGAGAGCAGTTCTTTGCGAGATGCTCTCGTTGTAAAAGAAACAGTTGTTTTCATTGTTTTTATGATTCATTCCACCCAAGTCATTGCAAAGAAGAAAATGCTACAGAATAAATGACTATCGAGAAATGCGCCGCAATGAATTTCACCCGCTCCATGAATTTCAACCGTTACCCATATCAAATATCTGAATTAAAGCTAAAATACGTCAATAGCTACAAATACCTAGGAGTAACTCTCAGTAGCAATTTGTCAAGTAGGGAGCATATCAAAACCGTTATAGCATCGGCAAACAGAATTCAAGGGCTTTCCTCTAGAGTCCTGCGGGGATGCCCCTCGAATGTGAAGGAAATCGCATACTTTTCCCTAATACGACCCATCGTGGAATACTGTTGCGCCGTCTGGGACCCTTTCGAGGAGGGCCTAACTAGAGAGCTCGAAATGGTTCAGCGTAGAGCGGCTAGATTTGTAAAAGGAGAATATCGGTATGATGCGAGTGTATCAGAGTTATTGAGGGATCTGAATTGGCAGACGTTGAAGAGTAGAAGAACTGAATACAAAAGGAAACTATTTGAAAAATTCGAAAGCTCCGAATTCGCTGAAGACGTCGTCCCCATCGGTGTTAGTGAACGTAATGTTAGATCAGAGTGCAGGAGAAAATATGTCGAAACAATCGGTAGAACAGAGAAATACTACAGATCCTTTTTCCCAGACGCGATAAGACAGTCCAACAGAGGAATTAGTTAGAGTTCACTTGGTGTTGTGACACCCCCTGCCAAACGCTTCTGGAGGCTTGCAGGGTATTGATGTAATTGTAAAAAAATGTAAATGTACATTGCAGGTGATTGCCAGGAGAAAGAACGATCTAGTAATTATTCTTGGAGGAGATTTTAATCTTGCATCGGCCGATTGGGAATCCGTAACCTATGTTAGTGGCGGAAAAAATAGAGAAACTTGTGGTAAATTAATTGAAGCGTTTACCCTACACTCGCTAGAACAATTCTTCAACGAGCCGACGCGATACGACAACAACGGAAACGGAAACATATTAGATCTGTTAGCCAATACCCACCCACTATCGACTAGAAACCTATATATCGACGATGGCATAGTTGATCATAAAATAGTAATTGACGGCTTCAAATATACCCCTGCGACAATAGATAAGCCAACGCGATTAATCTATATCTTCAGTAAATCAGATCTCCCAGGTTTCAAAACTTATGTTACAAATCAAATAACGACATTTATCAATTATGCGAATAATAACAGCGTAGTTGATTCTAGGACGGTTATTTTGCTCATCATTCGCGAAGGACTCAAAACGTTTGTCCCAACCAAATGTGTTCGTTTTTTTCCCGCCATTAATATAGGTTACGGATTCTCAATCGATCGATGGAAGATTAAAATATCCTCCAAGAATAATTATTGGATTGTTCTTTCTCTTGGCAATCACCTGCAATGTACAACTGAGTTCTCTAATATTCTCGACTCCTAAGTCAGGTGGGCGGTAAAAATGAACAAAAAAATAGCTTTTTACCATTTCTCGTACGAATTGAGCACCATGTCATCTCGCTGTGTTCGCTGACGTTAAACTCCTCTAGTTGGCTTGATATACTATTTCTGACGGCGATGAAAACTCCATCTCCGACTCATTCCCATAAACTTGATTAGGGGGTTGCGATTCATCATCTGATGAATGTGATGATTTTTCATTTGAACAATTACCTGACTGGTTCGTAAAGAAACTCGATGATTTCGATTTACATTGTGTGAGTGAATCAGAAGATTTTGATGATTAAAAATTGAGTATCAATAAAAATTTATAAAGAATTTTGTCGTATTTATTAAGAGAAGTGAATGTGTTCTGTGTTGGAATTCATTTTCGTATTTTAAAAGGCATAGGCTACGTTTTTTCAACCAACAACGTCAAATTTGCCTTTATTCTTCGTATTTTAATTGAAATTCGATATACTAATAGGCATGTTTGTGCCGGAAAAGGTTTCCAGCTCCTGCATTGTACTTGGAACAATGAAAATATCAAATTTTTCTATTAAAAGTGCAGAATAAGTGATTGTGTGGACAACATCGACATATATAGGAGAGGGGATCTCTTGAAATCCAGTGTGATCTCTCCTCACCACCATTCCCAATTCGGTAGCGAGCAGAATACCTTCAAAGAGATAACAAAAGGAGAAGGATTGAGGTTGCAAGAGAGAGTGGTGACTCCAACTTGGCGTTTCCAAGAGGGGTCGGTCCGTGTACCGGAAGAGGTCTGCATGACTGCTAAAAAATCCGTGAAAATAAAAAATGACGAGAGGGTTGGTGGGGTGGGGGGGCGGGGGGGGAGGGGGAAGCGAGGGAGCGTGGTACGAGAGGGGCGTGAGGCGGAAGGCGAAATAGGAACAGCACTAGGGGAGGGGCGGCGGGAAAGAATTGAGTGAGTTTGAGTGGGCGGACACATTCCGGCGGAACAGATGCGAAGTTCACTCCCACGGCCAACCCAGCCCCTCTCTCTCTTCATGAATTACATCGGTCTGTTCTAAACTCTCCCCCTCCCCTATTTCCCATTCCACTATTCCATGATCGGAAGAGACCTCCGCCCCACTCTACTTTCGCGTCATTTTCGAGGGACTATAAAGCCGCTGTCACCGAACGTGTTGCACGTGTCGCGTTGGGGGTTGTAAGTCGGGAAATCCGAAGCGTTTATTGTACAGGAACCTCTTTTTATATCCCCCCCTCCGTAAGGGGCGACCTTGGTTCAGCGATATTCATCCCAAGATTTTTTGATCTTGCGAAAGAAGAACCACTTATGCGTCCGCGATAACACTTTGTTTCTATATATCATTGCTATTTTATAACGTTTCATTGGCAAATGTCCGTTACTGTTGGAAATCCGTCTCATGCCTCCATACGCCAGAAAGATTGCTCGAAACAGTGGCGCGTGCTCTAGTGCAGTCCTCTCTGGCCGGTGTGCCGCGGCACATTACAACTACATCTACATGACACCCTGCAAATCACCAGACTGGTGGGTGGCAGGGGGTGCAGCACACCAAGACGTACCTAATAACGTCCCTCGTGGGAATCACTCTCCTGTTATGATCCCGTATGGTCCTTGGGAAAAACGAGCCCTGATATCGCTCGGTCCTACAGTCGATCTCTCGTGTTTTATCCTCGTGATCGTGCCTTCCCATGTACGTAGGTGCCTCTAATATTCCTGAGACCTCCTCTAAGAGAACTTCCGACCTAAATTTCTCCAGAAGCCTTAACCTAGCGCTAATCCTGCGATCCTCTAGCGATATCCAATTCAACTCCTTCAAGAGTGATGTGACGCTTAATTTTTGCTCATATTTTTGCTTTACGAATCTGGCTGCCCTGCGTTGGATTCTTTCTAACTCAAGTATTTGTCCCTTTTCGTACGGATCCCATATGCTGGAAGCGTATTCGACCTGAGATCTGACCAATGATAAATGACACGTTTCTCGTACCTGTTCTGTGCTACTTCTTACTATTCTGCCTACGAAGCCCAATTTCTTATTGGCTGAGCCTAAGACCCTTCGAATATGCATATTCAACGATAAATCACGACAAATTGTGACTCCTAAATATTTAACGTATTCCGCAGATTGGATTTTCGTTCTGTCAATTCCATACTCCGAGTCTAATTCATTGTTCTTGTCCTTCCAGAAATTCACGACGGTACATTTTCCGTGATTAATTTTGATTTGTCATCCTTGACACCATGCTGAATGGACGTTTAAATCTTCCTGGAGGATTTTTGGCCATTCTGGCTCATTATCTCCTTATAATAAGACGGTGTAATCTGCGAAAAGTCTCATTTTGCAGCGAACTACCGAGCAGATATCGTTCATATATATTAGGAATAATATTGTGCCTATGGCACTTTCTTGTGAAACAGACTTTCTGCAGATGATACCGTCTAATATAAGGCTTCTGTCTGAATTTTTATTTGAGGAGGTTTCAGGAATATTAAAGGCACCTAGTTACATGGGTAGGCGCGATCACGTGGATAAAATACGAGAGATCGACTGTAGGACCGAGTGATATCAGGGTTCGTATTTCCCAAGGACCATACGGGATCATAACAGGAATGGACGGACCCAGGCCCAGGGGGGGGGGGGGGGGGGGGGGGGTAATTTAGGAGTGAAAAAATAAAATAATAAAGAAAATTATTTTTATAATAACTTTTGTATTATGCACTGAATAGAATAAAATAAATTTTGATTTACTACAGTTGTTAGTTATGTTGGTAAGGAAGACCGAAATTCGCGACAGTTTCAGTAGAATAAGTTTATTCTTATACAACAATGCTGATTTACTACAGTTTATGAAGGACATTAGTAAAAGTTATATGGCGCTTCACATTACACTTTCAATTATCTTGCTTAATCATCATAAATAAAATAGAATGTGTGTGTGTGCGTTAACGCTGTAACTCCAAAACCAACAAACCTAGAATACTGAAACTTGGCATACATACTAACAGCACCCTTAGGGTGTGCACCTAGGGCTTATTTTTTTTATTTTTGGCTTGGAACAGCACCAGCAGACAATTACATTTTTCCATAAGTTTACACGGGATTTTCAGTTTTTCAGAGTGCAAGGTTTTCTTCCTTCGTTCATGAAAATACGTAAATATGGACCAATTTTCTTTATTTTTGCTTTATTCGACGGATAAACCTCTACACTATCTTATTCTTTCAATGTTTACACGTTATAAGGTCGAAGTTTTCAGAAATACGCAATTGTTTTCGAAATTTTGCGGATTTTTCGTTCTCATACCGGGCGTTACCAAGTCTACCATCATTGTTGTGTCCGATTCAGTTAGTGTCAATTAAACATTCAAATTCACGAAAGAAAATCTTTGTTCGCTTCGAACTTTTGTCTAAGCATCGAAATTAATGGCGCATAGCAACATAAATATTTAAAGGTAATTATAGTGTTGACTGCGCCTGGAAAGCGTTTCTAACGGTTTAATCAAGGCATTTCATTATTTGTATGTTGAAATCTTACCTTTTTGTAAGTAAAACTATTATATTTTACATCTGCAATGTTAACTAACGCAGATAGTCTCACGCATAAATTAAAAATTAGATGAGAATAACGACGTACGTATTTTTTTTTAAAATATTGAAAGTTACATAGTTCTTTTCTCTTCGTAGCTACATTTACGCAGATAAAGTTGTACATTGATTTATCACATAAAAAAAAGAAAATGTGTTAGTTTGTTTGTGTGTTAACGCCGTAACTCGAAAATCAATAAACCTAGAAAGCTGACTCTTGGCATGTGTACTTAGGGAAACCTGAAGGTTTGCATCTCGTGATTATTTTTTAATTTTTGACCTAGAAGGGAGGTGGGTCAAAAAAATTAAATAAACTGTCATAAAAACTAAAGAAATGAAACTTCGCATCGGGAACGAGTGCAGCATATTTTTTATTTGCATTTTAAAATTACTTAGAATCATCGTACGAAATTGGGACTTGACGAAAGAACGCTTAAAAGAAGAAAAATTCATTTTCTTGCTGTCGTTTTTTAAACTCTCTCCATAAATTACTTTGGCCCTAAATAAATAATCGAGCAACGTTTTATATCCTGAAGCTCTATACGAATAAAATTAGGGATGTTTCATAAATTAATTACTGTAAACATAATAAATATAAATTAATGTAGATATTCGTGTTTTTTTTAATTAGGTCATTTTTACACTTCTGAATCCTGTGGAACGCCGGTAAACTATCTCTAGTTATACATAAGTGTACGTGCAGTGAGTTCGACTTCCCACTGAATTTAATTACACCTTTGCGGGTATAAACTCAATGTGAAATAAAAATTATTTACAGTTATATATTATAGATATAAGATATATAGTGAGGTTAATATAAAAGTTATTTAATAAAGTATTTGAAATTATCTTATTTAATACATATTTTAATCAGAAAAACGAAATGTAGAACTTAATAGCAAATAGCGAATACATACAGTCTATTATAGTGAAGCGAGTGAAAGAACTTAAATTATGAACTACTCTGCACGAAGGACGAGATTTAAATGGTAACTAGCTGAGCCCGCGCAAAATTTGTGCGTTTAATTTTAAATTGATTCATAAAAAAATTAATAAGTTTGTAAAAGAAGTTGATGTTAATAATTCATAATTTACTCTAGCAATGAATTTACACAGTATAGGATACTTAGATATTTGACTCCCAATGTAAGGTTTGCGTGTTAGAATCTCACTGAGGGAAAGGCAGTGTGCGCATATTAAAAAAAATGTTATCCGTAGGTAATCAGAAATCTGTATTTGATAAGTTATGGTAGAGAGTAAATTTATGCGGCACAGTAATTAAATTGAAATGATTAGTGATCGGAAGATTCTTACGCGACAGGCATAAACTGTATTGATGTGAAATGAGGAAACAGAAGAATAGAACTGCTAAGACCGGGAGTCAAACTGGGTCTTACCGAACCAAAACCATTGAATGCATACAATGTATATGTGGTTATTGCTCAATTAATATATTAAAAACATTAAGAAGTCTGAGAAGTAAGTAATTATGTAGTAATAATTGTTCTAAATCTCAATTTCTTATATTCAATTCTATTAATGACAAACATTTTTATGTCACAACATTTTTTGATAACAGTTCTTAATCTTACAATTAGTTATATACCTTGAAGTATATTAGACTTCTTAATTGTAACTCAACATTTTACAATAATAGCTGTTATTCTTAATGATATAAATTTATAACAATAAACTATAATTAAAGCAAAATTGTAGCGTATAATGATCTTACTAACTTAAAGATTCAATTTTTACGTCAATATGAACGTTTAATCGATGGTAATTGAATCAGAGGCAACAATTAAAGTCGACTTGGCAAGGTCCCGAAGGAGAACAAAAAATCGGCAAAATTTCGAAATCAGTTGTGTATTTCCGAAAATTTCGACCCCGTAGGGTATAAACATTGCAAGAATAAGATAATTTAGAGTTTTAGCCGTCGAATAAATCAACAAGTTAGGAAAGTGTACAACGTATAACAAATGGGCGCGTTTCGTGCAATGGAGTATTAGAAAGAAATTAGTATATACCTGTACGTAAGGGAAATAGCGTTTTAAAGCTCTTTTCTTCATCATAAATAATAAATTTTCCTCCTATTTAATAATATTACATGCACACCTAAGGAAATTAAACGTTTGTTTCGGAGATTGTTTATGTTAGCAACAATGAAGTAATCATGCAAGAAATTTTCTAACTTCAACTCGACATAAGACATTCTTGTTTGATTTTCTCGATAACGGCTACTACTACAATAAAAATGCTTAGAGAAGGAAAAACTCTAAATTACCAGTTCTACAACTTTTATTTGAAAAATATTTTGATATCAGCAATACTTTACGACATATGACGAAAATTTAAATTTTTGTCCCCAGTAAAGTGGTACCTCTGATTGGCGTACGTGATTCATTTTTACGATTTTCTTCTTATATTTCCTTGAAATTCCTTAATATCAAATTTAATGAAAATCCGTTAAGCACATTTACATTTACATCAATACACTGCAAGCCGCTGGAAGCGTTTGGCAGGAGGTGCCACCAAACCTGGTGAACATCAACTAATTCCTCTGTTGGACTGTCTTATCGCGTCTGAGAAAAAGGATCTGTAGTATTTCTCTGTTCTATCTACATCTACATGATACCCTGCAAATCACCAGAATGGTGGGTGGCAGGGGGTGCAGCACAGCAAAACCTACCTAATAACGTCCCTCATGGGAATCACTCTCCTGTTATGATCCCGTATGGTCCTTGGGAAAAACGAGCTCTGATATCGCTCGGTCCTACAGTCGATCTCTCGTATTTTATTCTGGTGATCGTGCCTGCCCATGTACGTAGGTGCCTCTAATATTCCTGAGACCTCCTCTAAGAGAACTTCCGACCTAAATTTCTCCAGAAGCCTTAACCTAGCGCTAATTCTGCGATCCTCTAGCGATATCCAATTCAACTCCTTCAAGAGTGATGTGACGCTTAATTTTTGCTCATATTTTTGCTTAACGAATCTGGCTGCTCTGCGTTGGATTCTTTCTAACTCAAGTATTTGTCCCTTTTCGTACGGATCCCATATGCTGGAAGCGTATTCGACCTGAGATCTGACCAATGATAAATAACACGTTTCTCGTACCTGTTCTGTGCTACTTCTTACTATTCTGCCTACGAAGCCCAATTTCTTATTAGCTGCGCCTACGATCCTTCGAATATGCATATTCCATGATAGATCACGACAAATGGTGACTCCTAAATATTTAACGTACTCTGCAGATTGGATATTCAATATATCAATTCTGTACTCCGAGTCTAATTCATTGTTCTTACTCTTCCAGAAACTCAATAGGGAACATTTGCTGTGATTAACTTCGATTTTCCAATCTTGACACCATGCTGAAAGGGCGTTTAAATCTTCCTGGAGCGATTTTTGGTCATCCTGACTCGTTATCTCATTATATAAAACGGTGTCATCTGTTCTAGCGATTGTTTCGACACATTTTCGCCTGTACCCTGATCTAACATTACGTTCACTGACACCGTTGGGGACGACTATGCCGAGTACATCTTCAACGAATTCGGAGATTTCGAATTTTTCAAATAGTAATTTGTAATATTAGTTTGTAATCAATTCTTCTACTCTTCAACGTCTGCCATTTCAGATCCCTCAATATCACTGATACACTCGCATCAAACCGATATTCTCCTTTTACGAATCTAGCCGCTTTACGCTGAACCATTTCGAGCTCCCTACTTAGGCACTCCTCGAAAGGGTGCAACAGTATTCCACGACGGGTCGTATTAGGGAAAAGTATGCGATTTCCTTCACATTCGAGGGGCATCCCCGCAGTACTCTAGAGGAAAGCTCTTGAACTCTGTTTGCCAATGCTATAACGGTTTTGATATGCTCCCTACTTGACAAATTGCTACTGAGAGTTACTCCTAGGTATTTGTAGCTATTGACGTATTTTAGCTTTAATTCAGATATTTGATATGGGTAACGGTTGAAATTCATGGAGCGGGTGAACTTCATTGCGGCGCACTTCTCTATAATCAGGTCGAGTCGCCAATATTTACACCATTTCGTAATAGCCTGAAGGTCCTTTTGCAAATTCTTCAGATCGTGTATTGTGTTGATTTCTCCATATGCGCGAAGAGTCTAACTTTACACGTTATATTATCCGCAAAATCATATATATATATATAAAAGCATAACAAAGGTCCCATTACACTTCCCTGAGGCACGCCGGAAGTCACTTTGACGACGTCTGATACAACTCCATCGAGAACTATTCTCAGGGTTCTATCGGAAATGAACGAGTCGATGTTATTTACAGTTTTTTCGATAATTGAATAAACCCTTAATTTTTGCACTGTTTTCAGTGAGAAACGGTGTCTAAGGATTTCCTAAAATCTAAAAATACCGCATCAACTCCTATTCCTTTATCCGCTGTTTTCACAATATCATGTGTGGGTAGAGCTAACTGAGTCTCGCATGACCTGCATCTCCGGTTTCGATTAAGTGCATCTTTCCTTTCGAGAAATCGCATTATTGAGCTACCGATAATGTGCTCAAAAACCTTACAGAAGATTGACATAAACGCTATAGGGCGGTAGTTCTCCACTTTTAATACTTCCCGTTTTAAGTATTTGTGTAACGTGGGCTGTTTTCCATATCAGAAGAAGTATTCCCTCATCTAAATATTTTGTGAATACGATCTTAAGGTACGGTGCTAATTCGTTTGCTAACGAGTTTATAATGAATGCAGGTATGGCTTCCTGTCCGGGCGATTTTCTTTTATGGATCTGACTTAGTAATTTAAAGATAACGCTTTCGGATATTTCTATGGTTCAGCGTAGAGCCGCTAGATTTGTAAAAGGAGAATATCGGTATGATGCGAGTGTATCAGAGTTATTGAGAGATCTGAAATGGCAGACGTTGAGGAGTAGAAGAATTGAATACAAGAGGAAACTATTTGAAAAATTTGAAAGTTCCGAATTCGTTGAAGACGTACGCGGCATAGTCGTCCCCATCGGTGTTAGTGAACGTAATGTTAGATCACAGTGCAGGAGAAAATATCTCGAAATTACCGCTAGAACAGAGAAATACTACCGATCCTTTTTCCCAGACACGATAAGACAATCCAACAGAGGAATTAGCTAGACTTCACTTGGTGTTGTGACACCCCCTGCCAAACGCTTCTAGCGGCTTGCAGGGTATTTATGTAAATGTAAATGTAAATGTATGTCGCTCATATTTGAGTCTATACGAGTAGGAAAATCAAAGAAATCACTGTTGTCGATTGTGGAGCAATTTTCGAAGAACCGATTTAACATACTAGCCTTAGTAAAAGAATCATGTACACTATCACCGTTGTCTGTACGTATCTACATCTACATCTACATCTACATGATACCCTGCAAATCACCAGACTGGTGGGTGGCAGGGGGTGCAGCACACCGAAACCTACCTAATAACGTCCCTCGTGGGAATCACTCTCCTGTTATGATCCCGTATGGTCCTTGGGAAAAACGAGCTCTGATATCGCTCGGTCCTACAGTCGATCTCTCGTATTTTATTCTCGTGATCGTGCCTGCCCATGTACGTAGGTGCCTCTAATATTCCTGAGACCTCCTCTAAGAGAACTTCCGACCTAAATTTCTCCAGAAGCCTTAACCTAGCGCTAATTCTGCGATCCTCTAGCGATATCCAATTCAACTCCTTCAAGAGTGATGTGACGCTTAGTTTTTGCTCATATTTTTGCTTTACGAATCTGGCTGCTCTGCGTTGGATTCTTTCTAACTCAAGTATTTGTCCCTTTTCGTACGGATCCCATATGCTGGAAGCGTATTCGACCTGAGATCTGACCAATGATAAATAACACGTTTCTCGTACCTGTTCTGTGCTACTTCTTACTATTCTGCCTACGAAGCCCAATTTCTTATTAGCTGCGCCTACGATCCTTCGAATATGCATATTCCACGATAGATCACGACAAATGGTGACTCCTAAATATTTAACGTACTCTGCAGATTGGATATTCAATCTATCAATACTGTACTCCGAGTCTAATTCATTGTTCTTACTCTTCCAGAAACTCAATAGGGAACATTTGCTGTGATTAACTTCGATTTTCCAATCTTGACACCATGCTGAAAGGGCGTTTAAATCTTCCTGGAGCGATTTTTGGTCATCCTGACTCTTTATCTCCTTATATAAAACGGTGTCATCTGCGAAAAGTCTTATTTTGCAGCGAACTACCGAGCAGATATCGTTTATATATATCAGGAATAGTAGTGGGCCTATGACACTTCCCTGTGGAACACCTGATGCGACTTTTACCGGGTATGAAGATTTCCCATCAATAACTACTATCTGTTTTCTGTCTGAGAGGAAGTCTTTTACCCAACTCACGATATTAGGGTTTATGCCGTACTTTCCTAGTTTTCCTATTAATTTATTATGGGGTACTTTGTCAAACGCTTTTTTAAAATCAATGAAAATGGCATCAACCTGAGTGTTTTTCTCTCCGCATTGTAACAATTCGTTTACGAACAGGGCGAGCTGCGTTTCGCATGACCTACCTTTCCGAAACCCGTGTTGGTTTTTGCTTAGTGAAGAACGACCGTCTAAATAACGCAGAACAGAGCTAACAATTATATGTTCTAGAATCTTACACGATAATGACGTCAAGGAAATCGGTCTATAATTTTCGGGGTTCTCTTTATCACCGCCTTTGTGGATGGGCGTTACGTATGCTAGCTTCCAGTCTTTTGGAACGGTACCATGTGCAACGGATTTTTCGAATATTATTTTCAAGTAAGGTGCGATTACCGAGGCTAGCTCTTTCAACACACGCGCGGGTATGCCCTCCGGCCCGGGAGACTTATTTAGCTTAATAGACTCTAGCTGGTGCGCGATACCTGTTTCCGAGAATATCATATCTTCCATCGAATTTCCCTCATCATTCAAAGCTGGTTCCTCAAATTCGTTGCTCACTGAAGTAAACGCTTTCTGAAAGTGTTCATTTAACAAGTTCGCTTTTTCCGCGCTGTCATGTACTACATCACCTGCCTCCGTTCTCAAAGACGCTATGGTGGGGCCTCTACCATGAACCTCTCTAACGTACGACCAAAATGCTTTCGGATTTTCTTTCAAATTACTATGCAGAACTTTCTTTTTGTAATCATTAAATGCTTCTCGCATTGTTACTCTAGCTCTTGACCGCGCCTCTCTGTATTGTTGCCGTATCATTGACCTCTGTTCCTCTGTGACTTTTGAAGAATTACTATTTAAGCGAGCGTGAAGTTTTCTTTGCCGTCTAAGAGCGCATCTAACTTTCTGGTTGTACCATCTTGGTTCCGCACCATCACGTTTAAGTTTATGTGGAATAAATTTATCCGTACCCTCTCGCATCATATCCCTGAACACGCACCATAATTCCTCTGTACTAGCGTCGATAGATGCCCCGCAGAAATAAGGGAATTGTGTCTGTAAAAAAGACCTAAATTTCGAGAAATCGCCTTTGGCGTACATATATACGCGTCTTCTAGCCTTAACCTGTTTCTCCACTTTTAGCTTAAATTCTACGTACACAGCATTATGATCGCTTATTCCTTCCTCTATGGAAAGCTTGTTCATACGCTCGGGGTAATTCGTTACGAGTAAATCTAATATATTGTTCGATCTCGTGGGACATCTTACTAGCTGACACAACGAGTGTTTAACGAAGGTTTCTATAAGTGCTTCGCATGATTCACGCTCTCTACCACCGGGATCAAAGCAATTATGATTCCAGTCTACTGAAGGTAAGTTGAAATCTCCTCCTATTATAATAGCCCTCTCTTTATTTTTCGATATTAGCGTTGCTACTTGTTTCTCGAGATTATGAATAATTTCTAAACTTGCATTGGGAGGCCTATAAAATGCGCATATATTTGCTATAGTGTAATCGCTTCCTCTAACTCCACACCAAACACTTTCTATTTCGGTGTCATTAATCGGTAGTGGAAAACTTTCGTATGCCTTGCTGACTGCAAGAGGTACTGTGGACTGACCTCCTCCAGTTTCTCGCACGTACCACCAAAATTCTTTCGAGTCGTTTTTGAGTGAATGCGAGAGTGTCGTGGTTCGGTAGGCGTCAAATTCCTTACGCGCTTCGTCTCTTGGAGATTTACGACTATTTCTATACATTAAATACTCGTTGTTATCCCTACCAACTTGTTTAAGGTGCTTTATGCGAGCGTGATGCCGTCTTTTTTTCTTGAGCAAGGCGCGGAGTTTCGGTTTCACCCACCGCGGGTCCTTGCGATCACGAATTGCTTTAGCTGGGACAAAAGTTTTTAGCCCTTCTCGAATGATTCGCGAAATTTCCGCCCAAGAGTCATCTACGCTGTTACTCTTCGCAAAATTGATAAACCTCGCTATTTGGTTTGTAACATCATTTTTTAAACCTGAGAGATCTGCTTTGCTAAATATATAGACTAATCGCGTTTGCTTATCTCTTGTCGCAGGGGTGTATTTGAAGTAGTCAATTACTATATTATGATCATCTATGCCGTCGTCGATTTGTAGGTTTCTAGTCGACAGTGGGTGGGTATTGGCTAACAGATCTAATATTTATCCGTTTCCGTTGTTGTCATATCGCGTCGGCTCGTTGACGATTTTCTCTCGAGAGTTTATAGTAAATGCTTCAATTAATTCATGACAAGCTTCTCTATTTTTTCTACCATTGACGTAGGTTACGGATTTCCAATCGATCGATGGAAGATTAAAGTCTCCTCCAAGAATGATTACTGGATCGATCTTTCTCCTAGCTAACACCTGCAATGTACGACTGAGTTCTCTAGTGTTCTACACTCCTGAGTCAGATGGGCGGTTAAATGAGCAAAAAAATAATTTTTTACCATTTCTCGTACGAAGGGAGCACCATATCATTTCGCATTTTTCGCTGACGTTAATCTCCTCTAATTGGCTTGATATACTCTTTCTGACGGCGATGAAAACTCCACCTCCGACTCTTTCCCTCCTGTCTTTGCGATACACCACGTAATCTGGGGGGAAAATCTCGTTAGAATTATTGTCGCCCGATAGCCAGCTCCTTTTTCCCAATACAACGTCTGCACCATGGCTTTTAATTACGTGGAATAAATCAGCCTGTTTCCTTCGAATGCTTCTGCAATTCATGATAATAATTTTTAATGCGGTTTCTAGGGATATTTTCGTTCTGGATTCCCCCGCCACTTGATATAATAATTTTATTTTGCAACTTCTCGCTCTACCGCTATTCTTGGAATCCCCAAGGGTTAATGTTGCCGGACTCTTTTCTAACAGATCTATTGGTTTTATCCTCGACTAACCAAAAAAAACTCTAGCGTGTTCAAACACCTTATGCGCTACCGCATCCGCTGCCTCGGCAGTGTAGAGGACACCAGAACCGTTTAGGGGTACCCTACATGAGTCCAGCACCGGCCTCAGGTCAACGAAGTCCACTCCATTGCCCCTACAGAAGTCCCACAGCTTACGGTTCAAACCCACCACGCGGCTCCAAACCATAGACCCGCAGTCCGTCCGAGGGACAATGCTGCAGATAGTAAGCCGCACATCAGAACCCGACTCCACTCGGACACAAGCATACTCAGCGACCAACTTCTTAAAAGAACTTAAAACCTCCTCGGACCCGCGCTTCGAGGCGTCGTTGGTCCCAACATGGGTCACCACCCGCAACGAGGAGCAACCGGTTGAAACGTCTTCTTGTGATGTAAAACACACAAAAAAGTAAAACCCTGACAAAAAGAACTGTACAGACAGAGGTTACAATTGTATTCATATATATATATATAGATAGGATGCTAAAGATACGTAAATTTGATTATTAATGCAATAAGAAGAGGGAATAAATATTTTGTCGACAGACGTATTCGGATCCTCGTGTTCCGCTGTTTTACGGTGTTTATTCGTTCTGACTACATCTGCATCTACATGATACCCTGCAAATCACCAGACTGATGGGTGGCAGGAGGTGCAGCACACCAAAACCTACCTAATAACGCCCCTCGTAGGTCCTTGGGAAAAACATTGGCCTGACAATAGTGTGGCGTGAGTGGCCAAATGTCACGGGCCTAGAGGCTCTCAAATTTTTCTGATGTAGGAAAAATTGAAAATTTTTAGCGATTTCTCATTTTTAGCGCTTCTCATTAATTTCTCCATATGCAATATAAGAGAAAGTATTGTAATCTTGAAAAATCTAATTCGTGATTCCAATGGAAATACACGTATAAGTTCCTCCCCTCAGTGCGTTTTCAATATTTTCTCGATGATGTGTGTGTGACAGAGAGAGACAGAATCTTGTGGGCGATCTAACTCTAAAATGAACAGTCAGATCACACGCAGAACTCCTCGCGAAATTTCTGACGTAAATCCGATATTTCATGGCTCACGCATCCCTCGGAGGCGTCCCGTCCCCCATGATTGCATTTCCGGGCCAAATAAATTTCCCAGCCTCCTACCTTACCTTCTATTTCCGCCGCCGACTTTCATTTCAAAAAGAGATACCGGCTGATACCGTGGTTGAAATAAAAGTAGGTTACCGGTAAAGCGTTTTCGAGAATTCCCGCATGAATGATGCGTATCCGACACAGTCTCTCCTCTTGGAGACTTCCCGAATTTATTCCTTAGACTGGAGACAGTTGCTAGAAATAAGAGCACAGCGTGGCAGTACAACTCCCTCGCGGCTAGTTTTCCCCTTGCCTGAGATTCGTTGCATTCGTTTCGACCATTCGACCAAAAGGTCTTCTTTTGTTCGCACAGCAGTGGCCACGTCATAACGCAGTTTGCGGATAGGAATGGGGAGAACCTTCCCTCCCCTGGAGAGCGTGGGCGTGGGATTAGGGCATGCAAACACGCCAAAGGGGCGACTCGAAGAGGGGTCAGAAGTTTACGGATGAAAAGGCTTTGGTGGGTTGGTCGAAGGGTCGGCTGTTGGTCCCTACGGTTTTACCATATCAAAAGACCTATCTCTTATAACCGTCTTCCACTGCCATGGTAATCTGAGAGAGAGATAGAGAGAGAGAACCTAAAATTCTTATTGTTAGTCATTCTATGGCCTCGAGAGAAGAGAGAATTTTCGCAATCTGTCTACACGTCGGAGATGTGGGTTATTTCGACCGAGTGCCCTCCTTTTTTTGGAATTCTTCGGCTGCACACGCCCGTAGATGCAGCCGAAGTTGACAATTTCCTCGATTGTCGTGATCTATCGTGGAATATGCACATTCGAAGGATCGTAGGCGCAGCTAATAAGAAATTGGGCTTCGTAGGCAGAATAGTAAGAAGTAGCACAGAACAGGTACGAGAAACGTGTTATTTATCATTGGTCAGATCTCAGGTCGAATACGCCTCCAGCATATGGGATCTTTTACATTTACATTTACATAAATACCCTGCAAGCCGCTAGAAGCGTTTGGCAGGGGGTGTCACAACACCAAGTGAAGTCTAGCTAATTCCTCTGTTGGATTGTCTTATCGCGTCTGGGAAAAAGGATCGGTAGTATTTCTCTGTTCTAGCGGTAATTTCGAGATATTTTCTCCTGCACTGTGATCTAACATTACGTTCACTAACACCGATGGGGACGACTATGCCGCGTACGTCTTCAACGAATTCGGAACTTTCAAATTTTTCAAATAGTTTCCTCTTGTATTCAATTCTTCTACTCTTCAACGTCTGCCATTTCAGATCTCTCAATAACTCTGATACACTCGCATCATACCGATATTCTCCTTTTACAAATCTAGCCGCTCTACGCTGAACCATTTCGAGCTCTCTAGTTAGGCCCTCCTCGAAAAGGGACAGATACAGAATAGGGTTTTTACTCTCTCTAACATCAGGCTTTCCTGATGATCTTTGGCTACGTACTTTTTCCTGTACATCTACATCTACATGGTACCATGCAAATCACCAGAC